>JABFFF010000060.1:0-118918 GCA_013623665.1 Fusarium sublunatum
TATAATATTATTTACCTAACTCTAGGCCTAGGTAACTGGGCATTAAGATATCACTAGGTACCTATGGGAATTTTAAAGCCTAGTAATGACCATGTGAGGGTTGCGCGACTGTCCATTCGTCGAGGAGTTTGGGGCCTCTGTTTTTCGTCACGATCTGGCGGTGGCCATCTAGTTGGGACAATTCATCAGGTTGTCCATGTCTGTCATGGAAGTGACCGATATAGTAGGTTCCCGCCTGCTCGACGATAAAAATGGCCTTGTGAAAAGAGAGCGTGTTCCCATCTCGCTTGAATGTCTCACGACGCGAGACAACACGCAGATGCGACATGGCCTGAGTGGAAATGGTATAAAGGGAAAGGCGACGAAAAAAAGACCGATGAATCGATAAGAAGGATTGATGAGGAATAACGTGGGCTAGATGAGGGGACGGGAACAAGGAAATACAGAGGCTGAGAATTTGGTCTAGGTGAATAGGTACCGTGATTGCATGTATCCGGTATAAGTTTTTGATTGGTTGATGATAAAAGAGAATCCCAGAGAATATTTGTCCTTCTTGCCCTGGCATCCAGGAAGGTCGTGCGTATTGAGAATCCGACCCATGGTTGCTGTAACACACATAACTAGAGTTCGAAGCGTCCTACAGGCTACATTGATTGATGGCGAAGAGCTTCTCGAGCCACATTTGGCAAAAGGCAGGTCTATATTCATTTGCACGTTGCTAGGATGTCGGAGCCGACATAGAAGTCATCGTCGTGACAATCTGTGCCCACCCAGCTGTCTTTGGAGTAGCCTCCACGTTCTGCCAATTGAAACCTCAGGCCTAATCAACTGGGTGTTATGAATACCTTTTTCCTGAAAAATATAGGCCAGATAACAAGAGAAAACAGGCGGGACTGCCGTTGCAACCAACTCTACATGTCCTTTGGGAACCAAGGTGTAACCTGTAAGACCTTGAGGGATATTGCCGTTGTTGTGATGGCCATTTGACGGGGACTATGCCCAATTCAAGCCTCTACTCCGTCGATAGTCCAGAAGAGTAAATTACAAGCGTCTTATCTGTCCTTCGACAGCCTGTGTTAACCTTTGGGTTTCTCCTTGTATCCAGAATCAGTTCTTATCTCAATTCTCTATTTTCGGTAATTGTTTGCGCTATGTAATCCACGGAGGACTCTTCGTACGGATGGGCTGGCGAGAATATCACGGCAGAACGGCAGTAATCTGTCTATAAAACGACTGGCTTTGCAATAGGTTATATACCATATACTCAAGTGGGTTGTGAAGACCTCAGCTTGTCACCATAAAGGGGAAGCGCACATATATGCAAAGAGAAGTTAGCAGCAAGAATGACTTAAAAAAGATCTAATAATTTATGGTCTAGGCACTTGAAAAGTATATTTTGAAATAGGCCCAGTGTTATATTTTATGAACTATCCCTTATAATTAAGGCTTGCATTGTCAACATCTCCCTGATCTGTGAAGTCCATTATGTCATATGACAAAAAGTTCAGAACTAGCGTTTTTAGTGTTATAATGATGTCATTTATTTTAATGCTTCAGACATAAGCCCTTTAACGTCTGATGTGGTTTTGGTCTGTGAAAGCGTCGGCATTTTGCTGTATTCTGTAAAACGATCTTTCATAATAAAGAGATAACAAGAAGAAAGCAATAGCAGATAACTGACGGTAAATCACTTGGTGTAATCTTACCTGTTAATAACTTAGGTAGTGCTTCATTCCGGCAATTTGAGACCTTTACACCACTTACGGCATCTTGTGAAATCACCTCGTCATAGACTAATATCATGGTTGAACAATGATATTAGTCTATGAGATCAAAACTAAAAACCTGACAACAACAAACAATTCCTTCAATCCGTCGTCCGATCCATCTGACATTCTAATTATACAACAGATATTATCAAGTCTATCTTCAAAAGTAACAAACATCACAACCTAAACCATGTCCAAGTCAATGGAAGCCCGGAAGCGCCAAACCATGCCCCCCATCCTCGCGGGCATCTCACTCCTCGGCGCAGGCGTGTACTACATGTCCAGACAACCAAAAGAACATCTCCCAGGTGCCAACGTCAGTGGTGCTAACGGAGTCATCGGAGCAGGAGGTGCCAGTACCGGAACTGTGAGCACAAGTCTGCAGGGCACATTCGGAACCGGAGGATCGACGGCTGGGACAGGGACGGACTACGAAACCAAGGATACGCGTGTGGCTAGCAACTTGACAGGGATATATACGAAGCGAGAGGCAGATAAACCTGAGGACAGGGATCACCGTAATCCTCGTGTGCCACGGGGCGAGAATAAGAAGCAGGAGGAGATCTCTGGAGTATCTGCGTCGCCGGGAAAGTAGGTGTAAGATTGGGTTGGACACGAGTTATTGGAGTAAAGAGACTGCCAAGTTAAACCAATAAACTTCATAGAGACCAGGGTCAATTAAATTAATGACATGACGCGTAAACGCATTATTCACGGAGTATATCAACCAGTAAAAGCCGCCTTAGATAGTTCATTCAGATCCGCCCCTTGACCAAGACCGAGGTATAGGGAGTATAACAAGCGTCCTGCTAATGAAGACAATGGGCCATAGTAAGCCTAATCGTCCAACCGAATCTACCGTTGGTTATGTTTTCAGAATATCAACCTTTCTTGCACGCGTTATGCGGATTTGCAACCCTCCCTAACGAGGTCAACACACACCTCAAGACAAGAAACAACGACATTGCCCTAGAGTGCCGGCGCAGGTTGGTAGTGCAGTTCAAAGCAGTCCCAAATCTTCTCCAAGACCAATTTCATCTGCCACTAGTTCTTCACGGGTGCATCTCTTGGTAAACAGCCTCAAGGGCCGACGGCCTGCCCTGCAGTTGCCTAGACACTGTATTAGTTCTGGGCTTCCACTTGTGGCACCAGCTGCCTTACTCTTGCGAACCTGGAGCTCTCAAAATTGTCACAGTTGCAAACGCTTGTTGTTTGGTCCCATTGGTGTAAAGTAACTGAGAAACAAATAAGATATTGAAACTAGCAAAAGTAGACTAAAAGTTGACATCGTCCATGGGGAGAAATTTCCTCTCCTGGTGGAGCTCTTCTACCTTAGCCTCACCCAAAGTTTCGCGCATTCTTCTCTCGATGTTCTCCTTGAACCGCTGTACATCCGGGTCCTCATCCACCTGTTCCACTCTCTCGTGAATTATCTGAACTACGTGGCGTATAATGTCATCGCGGGAGGTGTCGACATCGTTGGTACTGATGTGATAGTCAAGAGTCCTAGTAGCTACCCAAGTCCGTTCGATCATCTTTCTGTCCTTGACGATCTTCTCGTACTCAGCATTCATCTGCCAGAAGAGATCATCCAAAAGCCTCTTAAGGTCCTGTGCCATTGGAATCAAGCTCTGCAAATTGACAAGGTTATTCCTGCAGTCATTCTCAGTCCTTTTGGCATTGTCCAAGTCACGTTCGCAGTTATTGAAGTTTCTCTCGTTCGTCCGGACTTGGTCGTTGATGTCTCCGCCGCCGCCAAAGAAGGAGGATATTTCGTACCAGCCCTACACACGGATAAAGGTTTAGCAGACAGCTCAAGTAAGCGTATGAAACATCATGCTTGCTTACATCTCTCTTGTTTCTTGCATCCCTCAAATTGCTTTCAGCATTCAAGAAACTCTCGTAGCAGCTCCTTGATCGGTCTTCAGCTCTTTGGAGCTCACCTTGTGCGCTGCGGACCTCCCCATTGAGGTTTTCGAGGAGGACCTGGATATCATCTTGAACCTGCTTGTTTTCCCCGCCGTACTGAGTCGTATCTATAAACTCCTGACCGATTCGGTCAACAGAGTCCTCACAGGACTTGGCCAGCTTGCGGAAGAGGTCGATAGCAATGGGAAGCTGTGGTACAGCGTCTTTGCCGACAGGTGAATCGCCATCCGCTATCTGCAGGAGCTGGATAACCAAGGTTTCAAGTCCCTCAAAGGCGGCATCATTGGCCCTGTCAAGTGAAGCGGCAGCTTCACTAAAAATGGTACCATCTTCAGCACGCTGCTCCTCAAGACGTTGCTGTAATCTGTTCGCTTTGAGCTGGAGATTGCGGTATAAGTCAAGATATGTACTGTACATTGTGGCAGGAAAAGAAAAGAGAAGTTCAATGAGTAGATTTGTTCGATACGAAGAGTGTAAGTTTATGTGATGACTTCGTATAAGGATGGTAGGGATGGTGTCCTGTTTTAAACAAACAGTTTCTGGTGCAAATACTGAATCCTGGGGTTGGTTTATTCTCTGAAAATATCTCCTCTTGCAAATAGTGATCAATTCTTGCCAAGTTGGCGGCACGGTCGAGAACCCTACTTTCAGCTATAGCCCGTCAAGCCATCAATATATCGCGAGGCTGGAAATACTGAATCCAGAACACAAAGCGCTTCGACAGGTATGGTCTCCTGTGATAGCCTCTTATACCTCTACACTATGTGTATTACGTTTCCGACCAGAAACTCCCACCTACGCTTTCTTCTCACCGCTGCTAACCTTTACGGAACTCCCTGCCACCGGTCTCAGCTGTAGGAACTCGGAAAGGTGCATATCGTCTATGTCGACTGGACTATGCAGCTGAAAGTTCCTGTGACGAACTCGTCTTTGAGACTTATTTTCAGTAAGACTATTGTCGAGCCATTCCAGTGATTTTCTCTGGCTGGCTGAAGAATCATTCAAGGTAAAGAGACTATTGTAGTGGCGCGCTGAAACAAACTTAATAAGCAATAGATGCAGAATTTTGGATCAGTGGCTGGCTGCGCACCCATCGTGAGACTTGGCGGAGGATGTTGAACCTAGAAAGCCTGACGCGTACACAGAGGGAATCCAAAATAGAGGAAACGGCTGAAGTCAAGGTTGCAAGTTGCGAAGGTCTGGAATTCCCCTAATGACCTTGTGGCTTGCTTGAATCATCTGCTTGGTCGAGCAAGATGAATCTATGCAATCGTAACTTGTAAAGCAGGAAATATTAGACTGGCTCGTTGTCAAGTATAAAGAAGAGAGGGTTGCTCAATGGATCCAGTTCCAACAAGCTTCCAAACAGCCATCACTACCCATTACACCAAGTTATAACATACAATCAGCATCTATTCTTTAGGAAATCTAAGTCCTTTGTCTTGAAATTATCACCATGTCTGCTGCTGATCTTGCCAAGGTTGAAGCCGCTCAACAGGCCGTCTTAAAGAAGACTCACGGAGGCAAAGCTGGAGTCCAGTTTGTCCAAGAGGTCAAGGAATCCCTTCTCTTCCAGTACAACTGGAACGAGCTTCTCTCTGCAGCTCCGACTGCCATTACGTTGGTTGGTGCTTGCCATGTTGCCGCAGCTTCACCCGAAGCCGCGGCTATCAGCTTGGCCGACGCTGTCCCAGCTGGAGGATTCAAGTATCTGCGGTATGTTCCCCTTTATTATTTCTTTAGTCATCCCGCGGGAACAAGAACCTAAAAATCCCCAGTGTTGCCACAAACCCAACCCTCAGGGCCTGTCTGGTCTTTGTCGCCTCGGAGGGTGATAAGGCATTTCGCATTGCAGGAAGTAACATGTCGGCTATCGCTGGCACGTCTTCTGAGCTCATAGAGACCGTTTCTCGCGCTGTCAGGGCCATCCAGGGCCTCCCAGACACTCAACGGAACCTGACGAACGAGCTTATAAAGTTGCGGAGGATGTCCAACAATTGCCTCAACTACGCTCAGGACACCGAGAAGGCCTTTGATACTTGGCTTCTAGCTGTTTCCGAGTTCCACCAGGCCTCCGTTCAGAAGCATGGTACTACTGAGAAGGAGTCACAAGACAATCTGTCCGCGAAGCTACAGGCTGAGATTGAGGCAAGCTACACGAACAAGGAACTTGACAAGGCCGACAAGGCTTCTGAAGAGATGAAGAAGTCGCTCGCAAAGCAGGAGAAGGCATATCAGGCCGCCAACGACGCTGTCCCATCTGGTAAGTTGACTTGTTCTCGTCCATCGTATGCCATGGAATGCTAACCAAGCCTTGTGCAGCTTGGGAGACCTGTGCCATGGGTGCTTTGACTGCTATTACTTCGGCAGGACCAGCGATTATTGCCCAGGCACTGCCTGCTATTGTTAATGCCGCCAATCCAATGTCTGCAGTTAATGGACTTGTAAGTGGACTCGCTCAAGCTGGTCGTCAGGGCGCGCTCAATGCTCCGGGTGCACCACCCATGGCCCAGGCTCTGTTGGGTGGCCAGAGTGGCGCTCAGCGTGACAGCGTGACCCTTCAGTTTAACGACGCAACTCCTGAGACTGATCCTGCATATGTTGCTGCTCCCCTTGTTGCTCCCTTCATGACTACGCTCTTGACCTACCTTACTGCTGGCAAAGGCAATACACCCGACTGGTCCAAGTTCAAGGACCAGGCGTCCAACAAGGGATCCGGTACCGAGGGCCTTACTTGGCTCCTTAGCAACCTCCAGATGCAACAAAAGTCTGCAAAGCTGGGTACTAGTGCGCCTAGCACTGAGCTTGCCGGTGCCTTTGACGCCAGTATTGCTATCGTCGAGGAGATCAAGAAGGAGGTCGCCAATCAGCAGAAGCTAAGCTCCACAAAGACGGACCCAGCCTCTATCAAGAAGTGGCAAGATGCCATTACCCAGGCGAAGCTCACTGTCACTAAGCTTGAGACTACAGCAAAGTCATTCCCTGGCTCCTCTTCAAACGCACCCAAGGTGAATAATATTTCTGTTGACAAGAAAGACAATAGTGCCGTCACTGCCGCCCTGAGCACTGCCACCGAGAAGCTTGCCCTCAATCAAAAGGCCCTTGAGACCGCCCAGGCCAACTACACTAAAGCTGTCGAAGCCGCCGCTGAGGTTCAGAAGAGGCTCACTGGTATTCAGTCTAAGCTCAAGGGCATCGAGATTGCTGGCGCAGCCCTTGAGCGCGTCAAGGAGATCTTGATTGAGTGCATCGCCATTCTGGTCGAGCTGAAAGTGCAGATCAGCAAGCTGACTACCTTCTTCAATGCCCTTTCCACCATGGTCAAGGTCATCATTGAGACCAAGGTGAAGAACTTCGACACTGATGCCACTGCTATCGGTCAAGAGGCTTCTCAGAGGGGTATGCTGAAGCTCAATAATCTCGACATCGAGACCATCTATATCTCAACCCTGCAGATCAAGGCGTACTTTGATCTTCTACAGATGATCTGCCAGATGTATACCACTGTGCACGCCCAATACGTCAACCCAGGCCTTGACCTTCTCACGGAACTAAGCAAGGTCACAAAGACAGCTGATGAGATCGCTCCCAAGCGGGATCAGCTCAATAAATTCACAGATCATGCGCATAAGGCTATCAATGAGCTTGTTGCCCAGGTGAGCCCCTGTGCCTTTCCAGGTTTATGAATACTCCTGACATTAACCTCTTCCTCATAATAGAAGCAGCAGGAAATCTCGGACGGCCTTCAGAGCCGCATCGACGCTATTGCAGAGCAAACAGACATGTTGCACCAGGTTGGCGTTCCCATGCCTGCGGCTGGCATCATCCAGGCTATGAGAACTGGCGGTGAGGTTATTCAGGATGCAGTTAAGGATAACCTGCCCAGCGGTATGCGTGTGGAGGTAAATGCAAACGCTGACTCTGACTTCTGAGTGGATCATCGAGGACATTGGATAGTTAAGGGTTAGAGACGAGTTTGAACATGTCTTGGAATAAGCCTTATTATGTGCGTGAGATTTGGAAATGTAATCGCGGACTCGCTACTCGCACACTACCTCATCCTCACTTCTCAATATGTTCCGTTGCTTCGCGCCCACTCAAGCTCAAGGCTGCGCCATACAAGCGGGTAACGCATCACTTTACACGGGTATATAATTTCAGAACAATGACATCGAAGCCGTTGACCACGACACTTGCTGCTTCTGTTTTCTAGAATTCGTTGTTGATTTCTAAGCTGCCTGTACCTAAGAAAAGAAGAATTTCTATCATGTCCTACGTTTCCCCTTGCCAAGCCAGCCTAACCATGAGCGCTGATCCTAACCTAGTTCGGACTACTGATAACGGGCGCTAAGAGCGCGTGTTTACCTTGATAAAGCAGGTCATAGAGCAACAGACGGGTCTTTACCCTAAATAGGAAACTCATCAAATTGTTAGTGTGTTATGTGCTACAGACCTCGGATATACATAACAAGCTTAAAATTAAAGTGGTAAATGATCGGCTGGATAGCTTGGCCTAGTCTTGGCTTTAACTCGGCTTGAGAGAGCAGGGGAAAGGCATGAAGTATAACTGGTGGTCTTATTTATCATCTGTGCCTGACTGCATGCTAGTTAAGATTGACTATCCATGGAGTTTCTGCATCTTGGATCCTTGGCCTACCTCCTTCGCTATCTAGAATGGAAGGTCACAAGTGTCTTGGGGAACCAGTGCCTCAATTACTAAATTCAAGTAGATGTGAGATACGTCGTGTATTGTGCCATCTGAGATACCACTGGTCAGCCGCGCCGCATGATTAATCTCTAATCTTCCCTACTACTGTGCAGGCTGCCGGGGTACTTGCTAGTATCCAAGATCCAGCTTCCGATCTAGGGAATGATTGACGTTGGTTTCCGAACTTTTGCTCAATCGATTCATATGACTTTAATTTCAATCTCTGAGTATAAAGAGTCCGCATGACACCTTTCCAGCCTGGCACTATCTGCTCTGTAGTTTCCTGCTCACATTCCTTTTGCTCCCGAACCTCTCAGCACGCTTGATCTGTCAATATGAAGACCAGTATCGCCTCCGTCCTCGTTGCCACCCTGGCGGGTTCCGCAGTCGCGCAGAACCCACAGAGGATCAATACATCCAAGTACGATGCAAGCTATCTGCGTGCCGACAATGCGCCTCATGCCATTGGAATGGGAGAGCTTCGTCAGCGAAAGATGGCCCTCCATGAGAGCGAGGCAGCTGCTGGCGTCTTCGACAAAGATCGCTACAAAGTCAGCTCTGCCACATCCTGCATTGATGGCAAAGCGGGAGGTTACTCTTGCAACAACATCGACCTAGTGGGCTTCCTACGCCACCAGGATACAGGCAGCCGTACCCGTGTCGGTAATGATATCTGGGGTATGTTTCATCCCAGAGCTACTGTACTGTGAATTATACTTACATATCTCCCATTCAGGCTGGACACACTCTAGTGGCCGCGAGTTTGCCCTCCTAGGACAAACAGATGGCACGGCCTTTGTAGAAGTCCACTCCGACGGTAGCTTGACCTATGTCGGTCGTCTCCCGACACAGACTGTTGCTTCTTCGTGGCGTGACATCAAGGTCATTGGCAACTTTGCCTACATTGGCTCTGAGGCGGCTGGCCACGGTCTACAGATCTTTGACCTGACCAAGCTTCTCAACGCTGATCCCAAGAACCCTCCTACCTTCAGCATCAGGAGTGACTTGGCGGCGCACTTCAGTGCTTTTGGTAACAGCCACAACATAGTCGCCAACGAGGATACTGCTCTCATCGCTGCCGTCGGTACAGCCTACGATCTCAAGTGCCGCGCTGGCCTCTGGATGGTTGATGTGTCCAACCCAAGGCGCCCGCAGGATGCCGGCTGTGTCGCCTCGGATGGCTACGTACACGATGCGCAGTGCGTTATCTATCGGGGGCCCCAGAAGGCGTTTCAGGGTCGTGAGATTTGCTTCAACTACAATGAAGATGCCCTCACTATTGTTGACATCTCTCGTCGCACTATGCCGCGCCAGATATCGCGCACCACATACAACGGTGCCACCTATACCCACCAGGGTTGGCTGACTGAGGATCACAAGTATCTCCTCCTCGACGACGAGCTAGACGAGCAAGAACGAACTGGTCCTGCAGCTGACCAGCACACCACCACATACATTGTGGATATCCAGGACCTTGAGTACCCCGTCTTCCGCGGTGTATACAAGAGCCCTGTTCGCTCCATCGATCACAATCAGTACATCGTTGGCGGCGTGTCATACCAGGCAAACTATGGATCCGGTCTACGCATGGTAAATGTCACCTCCCTCGCTCAAGATGACACGGGCGCTCTGATGGAGGAGATTGGTTTCTTCGACGTCCACCCCGAGGATGATGAAGCTGGTGGCGAGGCAGAATTCTTTGGTGCTTGGTCTGTTTACCCTTACTTCCAGAGTGGTAATATTGTAGTCAGCTCTATTGAGCGTGGTATCTTTTCCCTTCGATACAGGGGATAGCTTAGCAGTAACTCGGTTAGGGTGTATATATATGTATATATTGTCCATATGAATACATAGCTTTAATATCTTATAATTGTCGAAACACTACATTTAGGAGCCAAGAGACTTGCGACGAGGAACAGGTAAAAGCAAGCAAGAACTAGCCTAATGTCTCGACCCCTTGTGGGATTTCCTTTACATATCTCAACTCTTGATTACACTCACTCGTATCTCCTCATATGCTGCTCTCTTCAACCAGTTTCTCAGTGCAGTCAAGTTAAATAAACGCAGCCCTTGATCAGATTCTATCACCTGAAAATTCAAACCATTTTAAGACTTGGTTTATTTATGCCACTCTACCAAGTAGTATAATAGATTGCTAAAATATACAACTCATCTCCCTCCTCCTTGGATCCAAGTATTCTCTACCAGATGCAAATTCGAAATAGCTGCCCTTCGTCACCAGTAATATGACCATAACCTCGCAGGGTCTTGTGGCTATTGACCGATCAGTACCACATACCAAAGCACAATCAATCAAACTTACCCATCGGGATCGCTAAGTCTCATGTCGATATACTTGTCCCAATAAACGTTAAGAAACCTCGAGAGAACAGTTAGCTCCTACGCTCATTGTATCACCCCGTACTCAGTATTCACCTGATAGCACCGCCGGCCTCGCTGGTGCGACCTATTTTCCATTCCTGCCATCGTGCTGTTGAGTCTGTTCGGCGCCGTGAATACTGAATTGGATCGCCGCTTTCCGAGCTTCGAACCTCTAGATACTGATACTGCCAGCAGATTAACCAGTTCGAGTGTCTGTCGCTAGAGTTGACTTTGTAAAGTTGCACGTGCTGGTTTGAGTTGTGAAATTGAGGATGATGACCGTGAGGATCTGTATATTTCTATTAGACGGAACCTGTAATAATAACAACAAGAGGGGCTTAACGCACATTCCCAAAAGTCGAGTGCCGTATAAGGCTCCTTTTTGATGAAAATGATGGCCCATCTGCCATCGCACGCCGGGTCGAGGTTATTGTTCTCGTCTAAAGGTCTTCGAGCCTGGTCAAGTTTTGTGTCCAGCTGTCCAATCCTATCTCTCAAAGATGCTTCAGATGCTGACCACACTCCTCTCGTTAGTCCAAGTTCTTCCTGAGTAGCTGCGTGTTTTTCTCGCTCTTTTTCGAGGTCTGACTTGGTATTTTCCAAACTGCGCTCCGTATCAGACAGCGTGCTCGTCATCCTTGCAAGCTCACTGCTCACTCCCTGCAATTTGGTTCTTTGCCTATCTACCTCGTCGCCGTAATCTGAAAGCGCGTTGTCTAGTCTCTGCTGGTACTCTCGGCGGACGGCATCCATGCTTTGGGTGACAGTGACGGTGTTCTTGGTGTCGATACCACTTTTGTGCTTGTTCGCCGGGATCAGATGTTTCCAGATCTCGGGGGATTGAAGTCGGTCAAAGTCAAATGTCAACTGCTCGATTCCGGAAATAGGCTCTAGTATATCGTTCCCTTCATCATCAGGCTTCACTCCGCTTGTCCCCACGGCAGATGGTGGTGTCGGTACTTTCATATTGGTAGACGCAGGAGGACCTCGGTGATCCCTCTTGGACCTCTGTCGTAAGAGAATCCAAGGGTCCCGACTGATCACATCAACCGCTTCTACAATCTTTTTCATTTCTTCTCGTATTGACGTTCTGGCCATGAACAATTGCTCAAGTGACAAGTCCGCCGAGGCATCGTCACCGCCGCCTGAGTTTGAGATATCTTTTCCGTCCATCATGACTTGGATATCTTTGAGGAGACATTTGTAACTCATGAAGTCATTAAATAACTTTGCCGTGAGGTCTTGAACCAGAGTGTAGTTCAATGTGGCGTACTTGCTTGGCCCAAGCGACTTTTTCAAGTTTGAGTTGGATGTGTAGCTGGACACGCTGGCCCAAGCCCAGCCTGCGCCCTTGATGACTGTCGAGCGGAAGTCCGAGACTGCTGCCAACATGGCCTCGATGTTGTTGCTCTCACTGCCTGTAAATGTGAGTCAGTCGCTTGGTACGTCCTTGCTTGACAGGATCAATGCTCACCAGTCTTCAGATAACCATTCCCAGAACACGACACGCTCGCATGTGTCTTAGTCCCCTTCAAGGCTAGAGCAAATGGGTTTGAGTTGCCTTCATTATAAGCCTCTAGAATTGAATCTACTGAGCCACTTTTGTCATTGTAGAAGTCCAATGAATGCCCAAGTGAATCCACAGTTTCTTTCACTTTAGATCTGTCGAGTACAGTGATAGAGAGGACCACTACTGTGATCCCACCCTCGAGAAGCTCCGAGTAATAAGAATCACCGTAGGCTTCATTGAAGAGATGAGTCCCAGGCTGCGGCCCGCCTCCTTGTCTTAACTCCAACTCACCAGATTCCATGCGGCGCTCTCTAGTCACAACACGAATCACTATCAGAATGTTGATGTCAGCTGAGTTGAACCTTGTCTCGTCAACTACGCAGACGGAATCCTCAAACGAAAGAAATCCCCTCCTGATGGATGCGTGGCATGATATTCCAAGACAGCTAGCGACGTCGCTGAGTTTTTGGACGATCCTCGATTCATAAACGAGATATTTCTGAAGATCTGTCAATTCCATCGTCTGTTGTACTTTGTATAATCCATGAATCATTTGACGGCTACTCACGGATGAATGATCGACTGAGCCGGCTTTGACACGATTGTCGAGGCAAGGCTGTAAGGCTTCAGGAAATTGTTAATGACCTCAATCCTTTCTCCGCAAGAGGTAAGTGCCACACAGAAGGGTATGAGCTTACTAAATGAGTTGACCCTATAGGAATAAATCAGCAAACGTTCTGACGACTGTGGGTATCTCATATGACCTACCCTCGACCTAGACGCGTTTCGTCACTATAGGACACGCGTACAGGTGTTAGACTCATGATTGTAATTGGCAACTATAGGCTGGCGATAGAAGTGATCTCTCGCCGGTGATGATATCTGGGTTTACTGGTGTTGAAAGAGGAGAAGGGCTACTGCAAGTCTTGCTACGCACTTGCGTGTGATTCTGGACCCGTAACTTCAGTCACATACCACTATGAATCAAGCCAAGGTGCCAAGATCCATATCGAGGTCAGTTAGCGCCCGTCCCAGGCTATTAAGAGCGAGACTTGTAAAGTATCTATCTGGAGGTGGCTGGCTGAATGTTCAAGCCGCTTTAGTGATCGTTAGTCTCTACTAGTTTGCGACAAGAGCAAGGGTTCAGTTCAGCTTCGACTTGTGAAGAGCTAACCCAATACGAGAGGTGTGAGCCGGGTATCATGGGACCATTATTGACAGCCTCAACGTTGGGGTCTTGATAACAAGCCGAGTCAACACCCCCTGTTAGCCGTGGGTTCTATTTGGCTCCCTTTCTGGAGGCAGACATGTGTTCTGGTCATCTAGGCCACCGACTCAGCTCAGCGGGATCTTTTGTATTTTATAGACTTTGAGTCAAAGTTGTGTAGCAGAAGATTCAGCCATGATTTAGGTCGTTGTTGCCATATATGTATACAAAAATCCAATGTAAAACTGTCAATCCTATCACTAAAAAGTTCCCAAGTAGCAAGACTTGCGAGTCAAACATGGAATCTAAGCAGCATTATTACCCCTACCCCAAATCACCAGAAGCGCCTCAATGCCATCGGGGCAAGCATGACCTGCAAACCCTCTAATCGTCCAATTTCCCTTCGGTGTTGAAGGACATTCGCTGACTGATCCCCAGAGGGCCTTTTCGTGAGTGATTGCAAGATCGCCCGTAATCCAGCAGTCTGATTTCTCTGGTGGTGAAGACTTTGGCTCTTCCTTGGGTTTTTCCTTTGTCTCATCTTTGGCCCCCTGCTTAGGTTTGTCTTTTGAGTTGTCCTTGGGGGGAGCTTTGGGCTTCTCTGGGTCCTTTTCGAGACTAAGCCTCAGACCAAGGCACTGCTGTGGTAGATTTGGTCTCTCCTTGACGCATGTAGCTATACCAACCACCCGTATCTGGCTACTCGACTCCGCTTCCCAGGGTACGATAGCTTTTGCCGAAGGACTGCATTTGCCGTACTGTAATTGCTTCCCATTCTTGTAATCAGCAGAGATTCCGGAGAGCGCCGTCGATCCACTGGACTCTGTGAAATAGAAGGTGGCTTTTTTCAAGATCCAGTTCTTGTCAATGATATCTAATGCATTGAAGGCAATACCGGTCGAGTTGGCTAGGTGTCCATGCAGAGGAGAAAAGCGAAATTCAGTGCCGCGATGATGGTGAAACTTCATAGAGTCCACCATATTGATGGGCCAGTCATACACTCCAGGCCAGGTATTTGTGTCGAATAGAGGCCAGGAATCTGGGGCGGGCTGATCGACTGCCTCTCTTCCCCAGACTGAACCAAGCTGAGTAATGCCATCAGAGCCTGGGCTGGCTTCGAAAGAGCCATAAAAACCCTTCAGGCCCCAGTTATCATCTCCCATAGGTCTCGGGGCCTTGGTTGCGTATGTCCGAGATTGTGTAAACCGTTTGGGCGGCTCAACGACCCAAATATCGCGGTTGGTACCAACTCGCAGAGCATCGATCCAAATAGATCCAAGAGGGTCCGTGTGGCTCTCAATACCAACAAAACAGACTTTCTCTTGGGGTTGAAGGCTGTAGGACGCTGTTTGGAATTGCTGATCTTTAGTACCATGAAGGATTGCTTGGCCATTCATGTATTTGAGCTCAATGCCCACGACACGATGATCATCGTGCCATACAGCGATGTGAGATACGACGTAGGTCTTATCTAATACATCGAGATCCTCAAAGACCGTGGCCGAAGCAGGAGGCATTTGCCTCCCAGTAATTGGCCCAATGCGCCAGTGGGCGGCTTTGTGTCCATATTTCATGTTCACTCGCTTCTCCATCTCAACAGCTGGGTCGCCATTTTGATAAAGTTGAGGATTCTGTAGATCTTGAGCGGTCCCCTACGTGTAGAGAGTTAGTTATGGTGTCAACGTTCATCCAGGGGGTTCTTACGTGGACATCACCAGCCAGGCTTTGCCTCAATCGTTCCGTCTCCCTCTTGGAGCTTGGAGGGTCGACTGGCTTATCGGCCTATGTAAAGTAAGCATTGAGCAGTCAATGTGAGGAGATGTGAGTATTTGCAACTGACTGGCACGAGACGACGAAAGATACTCGGAGCCACGTATCTACACATGCGCATGGGATCTGCTGCCACTTTTGGATCTCGAGTAACTTCGGACACCTAAATGATGAGCGAAAGTCGTCAAAGAATGACCAAAGATTGGACGTATTCATCTTACTTACCTCTCGGACAATCTTGATCATTTCAAGCCTGCAATCACGCTTGGCGAGATCCAATCCAAACAAGTCACCTGGATACGGCTCGAGCTTGTTGGGAGGGAGCGGCTCCTCCAAAACCTGAGGGTAAAGAGTCGGGTCTGCTTGGTGCAGAGCAAGAGACTTGTCGTAGACTTTCTTCAGTTGATCGTATGTTTCTTGAAAAGCCTTCCGGTACGAAGGTAGCCCATCTGGCTCTTCTAGCTGATCAATTGTGATCAAGTGTTTGTCTAGGAGGTTGATTCCTCCACAAGTGTTAGCAGCAACCTGCATTGGCGGTGTAGCGGCCACTCACTCTCTTGTATTTGAGTCCAGATGTACTTGTAATCCTGATGGAGTTAGCTTCCAGTGTTAGTTACGCTGTGGCATTTACTAGTCGACTAACCACGTAAGCGTCGAGCAGTGAGTTTGTATAGATGCCTGCATTCTCATAATCCAGAGGCGATCCTTTGAGATTAGCTCGATAGTAACTCCTCAAAGATGTGTATTTCGTGAGAATAGCACTTGATAAATAATCATCAGCGTCTTTATGCAGTCTAGGATCGAGATATGGCCACATACTATGTCTTCTGAGGACCTGTAATTGTTAGTACGAGCCATGACTGGCGATTTGGGTGACCTACAAGCTGCTACCTTGTCTGGGAACTCCATGGCAACTTTCAACAGGTTCTCAATATTCCACTCGCCGATGCCGTCGGGTTTAATATCTCCACCGCCTTTCCAATTAACGCTTAAGATGGTGTCATCAGCAAACCAACTTTGTCGCCAAAATGTTGCAAGACTTACGTGATGGTGGTTTCGTAGTCTTTCTTGTATTCGTTATTGGTCATTCCACCCTGAATGTCTCCCTTGATGTCCAGGCCGCTGACTTTGGCCTCAATTGATAATTCGCCTCCCATATCGCTCTCTTTCTTCTCGTCCTTCCTCTTGAGATGGATATCAGCTACAAATGACCCGCCTTCTATAAATCCCGAGATGAAGCAATCTCCGTATATCTCAGTGAATTGACTAGGTTGAACGTGGTTAATGGGAGTGAACTCGGTCATCTCAGGAACTTCCAGTCGCTGGTTGTCCACAGTAACAGTAATGTTGTAGGTTGCATCAGAATCCTTCATAGTATTGGTATCGAGATAATGTCCAGATACCTTTACTTCGCCAAGGGATTCTAAAGCGACCGACAAGGCACCTATTCATACCGCTTTGTTAGCATATCGTAAACGTATTAAACGATCCAAGTCACTGACCGCTAATGTTTAGTTTCTTGGTTACATCTGAAGCCTTGTCGACGAAAGACGCGCTCCAGCTTACCACTTGACTGACTTCGTTCTGTCCATCATTACCAGCACCGATCGAGCGCTTTTGGACCCTGGCGCTTCCATTTGGAGTAGTCAAGAGGCGAGAAGTACCAGCTGAACTATTTGGAGGTGCCGGAGCCGTGACAGCCTTGGCATCCTCTTCTGTGACCGGTGATCCATCTACCTTTCTGCTAAAGGTTAGGATATCTTGATACAGAGAGGTGAAGCGACATCTCACCTTACGATATCATTGCAGCAAAGTTGTTGGGTGTAGCTGTTGAAGCTATTGATGTGAGGAAAGTCAGCAACGTCTGAAATCCGCTACACAAGCATTCGGACAAGAGACCTTACCCCATTCCAAGCCTCATGGCTGGATTGTAGGGAGCTACTCTTAGCATGTTGGGTTCTCACGACCTTGTAGAATTCGTAGATGCCTGTTTGACCGCGAGTGTCGTTGATCTGGACAAGTTTTTCAGGCAGAGTATTTTCCTTGGAGTAGACCTGAGTCTGGCCCAAGCCTGGCAGGGGCTCAAGCATGTCCATCTCGCCGCCTCCGAGACGTTCTTGGTGAACTAGGGACTGACTTAGATCTCAGCTCAAGCCACTCGTCTCGATTCGGAAGAGATTTCCACTAGTGTACCATGGAGGAACGGCTCGGCTCAATAGTGTCTCACTGTGCCGTAGCTGAATTGCATACGAACATGACATTAGCGTCACAAACTGACGGATTCGGATCGTATGGCTTTATGGAATAGGTCAGTTTAAGAATCAGCGCATGGTGGAAGGGTACTTAGCACACCTCATCGATTCTTGACAAGAGAGTCATCATCAACCTTGTATACCATACCTTCTGTCATGGCGTTGGAAGATATCTTCCCCGATAATCCGTGTTCGACAAGCCTCCGATATGCTCTCTCAACACAAGTTCCGATTGTTATTCCTTGGACAAAAGAACCAATGAAGATAGGGACGTCGTTCTTTGCACCGCCAGACAAGAACGGCAAAGCGGGATTCGGCAAACAAGGCGAAGGGGCTTTCGACTCTCAAGATCTATCCTCTACGCCCTTGGTTTTCAACAGGGGCTCGAGCGGAGGCCACATCGAGACTTCGGCGTCTACATCGAGTGGTTCACAAGAAAGAGTCCACGCAGACATCTCAGCCCAGATTGGCGGGAGTTTTCTTGGTGGATCTGGCCGGGGGCAATACGATAGTAGCGCTGCCAAGAGTGCAGGGGTAAGTTGACTATTGATTCCATTGCCCCCTTGCAGCTACAGATGATCAGGACTAACGCAATGTTGCTGAAAGAATATCCAATCGAGCACCAGAGTCTACTATCACGGTGGTAGAGTTTCGCTCTCGACTTTCCCTCGTCTGTCGGCCAAAGCTCTCCACATCTTGAGAACTGCCAAGGAACCCGCCAAGAGCTTTAGCGAGAGTTTTGGTGACTACTTTGTCGGTGGTTATCTTCTTGGCGGCGGAAACGTGAGTATGTTTTCAGGCGAGGGAGCTTCTGAGTCCAGCTCCAAGAGACTGGACGTCGACATCGAGGTCCATATTGCTTTCATATCAAGGAGAGACAAGATCCATGACGAAAGCTCCATGTCTGCTCAAGAAGCTGTAGGAACCATGTCAATTTTTGATTCACTTAGCGACCAACACACACAACAACCGATCAGCGATATTGACAAAGCGTTCGCATCATGGCGAGAGAACATGGATCGGACGGAAAAGCTGCATCAGCGAGTGGCCACTGAACTTTCAAAGATGAAGCTGCGTTCCGATGGAGATACGATACCTCACACGGAATGTGATGAGCTCTGTCGCTCAGGTTTGGTTCTTGAACTACTGATGCTACCCTGGACGGGGCTGAGAGACTATACAAGCGCTATTGTAGCGCCTCGGGACTCTTCTTTAGGGTGACAGGGATAATTTTAGGCTTGTCGTTATTGTCTCAATCTGGAATCACTCCCTTGGTCCGCTTCGCTGATAATGGCCACCGTTGGCGGGTGGCGCTGCGTATAACAGCTGATAATACCATTATAGTCTAGATCCGAAGTGTCTATTGATCGCCCCTGCAGTTCATTCCTACAGGAAGTTAAAACAATAAATCTATTGATGCATGTGGAAATTAGCCAAGATGTGAAGGCTATCACATTTTGATTCCACGACTGTGACAGGTTGCTCTAGACTGCCCTAGTGCCTCGCAGGGAGAGAATGCACATCCCGCCTTGTTGAGATTCAGCTTGTAGCGCCCCCAGTATAACAGCTTGAGGTGGGCAGAACCGTCTTGACCACTTCTCTGCGTTTTCTACATCGCAAACAAGTCCGCAGACGATTTGGGTAGCAAACATGGCGACTCTCTTAGCCCCATACAACCAGGCTATGCAGCTGGGGACTGGTGAGCACTTGTCATTACCTTTCGAAACGAACAATATCTAACCATCGTCTTGTAAGGGTTTAATTCTTTTACTCAGCAGCTCTGCATCGATAATGCCGTTGTATCACCTCGTCAGTTGGAACCCGACACGGAGGAAGACAGTCAAGATTCGGAAGCAGAAGACACGCAGGACGACGGTTCCACAAAGGATGTTGCAAAAGTCGATGACTTGAGCAACAAGGAAATTCCAAAGCCGAAGCAGAAGAAAAAGAGCCGTCCTATTGCTCAAGAAGTGTCGTACAAAGCATCCATCATCGACAAAGTCACCGATGTGACATCAGAAATGAACGTAAGTGTAGAGCCTTGCATCTCTCGAATGAGTTTCTCACAATCTTGGACGCAGATCAATGCCGCATTTGCCATCAAATATGATGCATTTGATGCAAAAGGAAAAATCGACTTTCTCAACACTTCCAAGGTCAAGGAATCTGATATCTCCTTCTTGTTTTCGGTCAAGGTCATCAACCAAGTCATATATGACCACTCATTGACAGAGATTGTACCCGTAGCCACCGGCAGCGATGGGCAGAGTGCTTTGGATGCCAAAGCCTTTACAGACATTTATGGCGACTGCTTCATCTCTGGTCTGATAATTCTCTTCCCCGATCACAAAGAGAATCCGACTAACAATGTCCTGCAGGCTTTCAAGAGGGAGGCACATTCACAGCCGTCATCTCAGTCAAGGCAAAAACTGAAAAGAAGAAGCGGGATATCAAGGCCAAGTCAGTTCCCACATCATTTGCTGGCTTCAACTACTTACTGTAATCACCCAGGGCCGATATCTTCTTCACTAAACCCAAGAGTGAAGACGCCAAAAAGACTTACGGCAAGGGAAACAACTCGTTTAGTCTCAACTTGGGGTTTGACAGCTTCAACGACAACTTTCTCAGAGAGAATGAAACAACCATCTCGGTTTCTTACACTGGTGGAGGCCAGGGACTGAAGGAGGGTATGTTTTGGTTGATTCCTGCTACCTCAGCATGACCATATACTCACATCAGCCAATTTCCAGCCGACCAAGATTGGACTTTTGAGACCATGAAGAGTGCTGCGCTCAAGTTTCCACATCTCGTTGCCAAGACTCCCATGCGCACTCACGCCATCCTTACCAAGTATACTTCACTGCGGAGCTATCATGCCATGTTTCATGGCATTTCCCCGCCAGCCTTTGAAGTGGCGGGTGTCTACTCCATGTTACTCCAGGAAGCTTACCTGGACTACAAGACAGTGGCCAAGAATCTCCAGGTCCTGGCATTCGATGCATCCGCAGGTAAAATTAAGCTTATAACATCATCGCAATACCGACAGCAAGTTGAGGAGGCGAAAAAGGAGAAGGCTCGTGAGGCGGCCAAGAGAAAGAAGGCTGTTGATGCCGTCAACAAGGGTCTACCTGCCGACGAAGTTGAGTCCAAGTCTGGCAGTGACACTCCCAAGGAGGAAGATGTCGAGACAGCTGATAGTACTCCCACGATCGAGGTTGAGAAAAAGACGGACGATTCAACTGTCACAGACGCCCAAGATGGTACAGCCAAGAAGTCTCCCGGGCCCAATCACTGGCGCCGGATCAACATCACCAAAGAGTACAAGGCCACTGTGCAAGGTCTCGAAGATGCTCGTAGCATGGTCCGCACTTTCTTGGTCCGTATTGTGCAGGAGATAAATATTCTAAGCAAACATCCTGAATTGGCTCTCGAGGAGGATCGAGTTCAGCCTCATATGAGCCCGTTCCTATTCAAAGACCTTCTCCCAGTAAGTCACTCACCCTCATGTAGCTCTGCATACTAATTATATGGCTTGCGTAGGTCGGACAACCCGTTACGCCCGAGGATGGAGAGGAGCAGGAGTTGGCGAAAGTGACGGATCGGATTGATAAGGTGACTGCTAAGAAGGAGGATGCTTCGTCTATCTAAGAGAGCCGTCGTAAGTGATTATAGGAAGTGAATGAGGCCACATGTAGATTGATAATATAAACAAATGTCTGACATCGAGCGATGGTGTTACACAAAAAAATCTGTTTCAATACCTGAAATTATCTTGATGGATGGGGTGATTCATCTTGTCGACATTGTTTTACTATCTCCGGCTACAAGCCAGATCTCATTATAACTCATCCATCATTGATAGCAGTAACTCGTCCACGTAATTTTCAGATAATCACACATTGAATGCCAATCAAATGAGCCCAAAGACAGATCAGATCATTACAGAAGCGCCGGAGATGCTGAATCCGCAGCTATTCAACCGCTTCGCACCCCTGTCAGTTCCAGCCCAAAGTCTCAGCTCAGGCGAGGGTCATGAGTATGATCTGATCGTGTCAAGCGTGTAATTTGCAGCCCACACATGGTCTTGGGGGCTGAGAGCTCTGGTAGACACCTGGATTTTGTGGCCCAGACACGTTGAGAAAGCCCACTGCGCCTTTGTCAAGGCGGAAGATGGCGTGGTCAACCAGAGTGTAGGTTCCCGGGACGGCGAGTTTCAAATCAACAATTGTTGATCCGCCAGAAGGAACAGAAACGGTTTGAATGCCCTTTGATGGATTGCTCATGACCCCGCCGTCTCTGTATACATTCTTGAAATGTGAGCCGATGACGTGGAACGAACTCGTTAGGTTGGACCCAGCGTTCCCGAAAATTATTCTCACATCGTCACCAACGTTGGCCTTGAGTGGCTTGTCTCGTGTCAATGCAGACTCACTGCCGTTGAACACAATGACTTGGGGCTCCTCACGAAGACCGTTGGGGTATGAAAACTCGACAATTTCCGAACGTTGACCCTCTTCGTCAACTTCTGGTGGTTCATGGTAGAACTCGCTCTGCATGACGTAAAATTCCTTGTCCACAGGAGGTAGATCAGTGCCTTCTGGCTGAACGTACATAAGGCCGTACATGCCGTTGGAAATGTGGACGGGGACCGGTGCCGCGGCGCAGTGGTATACATAGAGGCCGGGGTAGAGCAGCTTGAAGCGACCGACCTTGGTTTCGTTCTCTTCACAAGTGGTCACTGCAGCACCACCGCCAGGGCCTGTGAATGCATGGCAGTCAATATTATGAGGGTTACCTGCAGGATCCTTGTTTGTGAGACTCAATTCCACGACATCTCCTACCTTAGCCCGGATAAACGGGCCAGGGACACTGCCGTTGAAAGTCCACTGTTCATACTTATACTGGCTGGTTAACTGTGCCAGTTTAGTAGTCGTTATCAGCGGAACTTTGACAAGTGCAGGATAATCCCTCGTAATAGATGGAGGCACATTCGGCGCGGTTGTCAAGATGGCGTCTTCTTTGGGAAGCTTGGAGATCAACAACGTCTCGTCATCCACCGTCTCAAATATCTTGTGCTTATGATCTCCCCCGATAGCAGGGGCCATCATGATAGATGCCTGAAATAGTTAGTTTTCCATGTAAGGCTCCTTTTGGTCGCGGTAACCTACTTCATCATCCGTGCTTGATATCAGGTAGAGTAAATCTCGGTGCCTCCGGGGGTGAGAGGGCCTGGATGACATTCTTATACCATGTAAGTAAGGACTAACGAAAGAAAAGATGGGGGAGCGGAACTGGACGTGGTGAGACCCGATCACGGAATGCTTGATAATACGATAACTGTTACTTCCGCGGGTAGGTCCAGGTTGGTTCAGCGGCTGATTTTTCACTAGCCCCTAAAGGCAGGTAGTGCAAGACAGAAAGAATGACAAGCAGCTATGATATACCGAACTAAGCACGAGCTTGAGGTTTTTGGAGATCCTGGATTGTCCTAGGTTGCTCGCGGAATGGGCTCACTGTTGCATGAACTGAGCACGAGATACATCAATGTAAATTTCTTTCTTCGCCAACTAATACCAACACCACTGTCATTAAACATCCTTTCCTTGCTACTGATTCAAATCGCTGTAGTCAGCAAGATAGATAACGTAAGAAACTGTGTTTATTACAAAGATACAACACAAAGTTGATAGGTAAGTAAAGGTCTAAAACAGATAACATCTCGTGAGGTATCTGAGGGTTTCAGAAATTGACATGGCATAACTGAGGATAAAACAATCAGTAGCTTTCGCGGCTTTTCTGGAGAGACTAGGCGAAGTAGTGTGAGAAGGTGGAATGCCTTTTGGTCAGATCATACAAATGATATCATCACAGGACAATCTCTTAAGCAGTAAGAATGTACATTTCCGCGGCCTTCAACTATATCCTACTATAGTATAGATATTTTTCTGAATGTATTTTAGGCTAATGTGGTTAATAAGCGAGCTGACCAGCATACCCTATACCTTAAATTAGATGCCCTATTTTACGGCAATAGCGCGGCAGTGATTATAGAAACAATTAGTGGAACACACAACGCAATGCGGATTCGTTGCTCTGACAACGCAATAAAGAACTAGCCCCATCGAAACCAAGCAAAACAACTCAACTCAGCTCCTTGCCATCCACACATTTAGACTGACTGCTATAATCTCGACATTTTCTCATTTTCAATTTTCTGCCCCACCTCATCACATGAAATGAGCAGATATCCTTCCATTTGACGCCTTCATTGAGCGATGGCTCGACTCGGTCGTTGCAGGCCAAGGCTCAAGCTTTAAAGAACACCAGGTCTCCTCAACACCGCGTAACATAGCAAGACTCGACTTGGACGACATGCCTACACCCCCAGGCTCGGCTTCGACGCCAACAAGAGACCCACAAACGAATCAGAGATCTCCCAAGAGGCGTCGTCCTGAGGACCTTGTTGCTGACCTGATCAAGTATCCGAGATATTCCAAGACGATAAGAAGCCTAATGCCAGGTTATATTCCAAAAATATTCCCCCCTTGACCCTCCCTTCAAGGCCAACATTTCATCACACTCCAAGCCAATCGTCAACAAACGCGTCTTCGATCCGGTCTGGTTCTCGCACATCCCAATCTCATACACGGTCTGGCAGCCCAGTAAAACGGTCAACTCTCGAACTACTCAAGAAGCCATTACGGTACACGAGTATCCATGTAGATCCAACCAACCAACTCCCTGATGATATTGTGTCGCTCTATGACCGCATTACAGCCATTACCCTGCACCGCGAGAACTTTGTGCCTCGTTCACTTGAAGCAGAGCTCACAGCAAAACATCGAAGGGGAACCTTTCGACCTGGTTGGTTCTTTGAAGACGGTGACACGAATACTTCGACTCAGCACCAGCAAGAATACCACTTACTTTGCGAGATCCTATATGACACCGACACTTGCAAGGCCGAACAGGCTGCCGAGTCGACGTGGAATATGGAAGTTCACGGGCCTTTGTTGAAGATGGCATTTGCACCGTTTCCTTCTCTGCGTCGTGATCTCCTCACAGCAGCTCTCATCAGCAAGCCACTTCTCCCCGAAATGCAGGAGGGCGACCTTGGTGTTCGACTATGTCCGTCTCCATCAGTCGCCAAGGGCATCCGTAAGGCTTTGATCAGCCTCCCAGAGCCGATACAATGTGTGAACCAGACAACGTACGGGCCAGTTAGATACTCACCTATTGCGCTGGTTATCGAAACTAAAATTGCCGCGGGCGATTTGGAGGAGGCTAGACTCCAGTTGGGCATTTGGGTTGCAGCCTGGCATCAGCGTATGCAGTCACTCGTCGAGACATCTTCGTCTTCTACCGCAGTCGGTCGGATCGTTACTCTATCCTTGATTACCGTTATGGAACACGACTGGCGACTTCTTTTTGCTTGTGATAGAGGGGATACAATCGTAAGTCTTATTTGTGCAAAGCAAGGAGGTTAGAGAAACTAAACTGTCATATGTAGGAAGTTTTAGAAGACATGTCCATCGGTGATACAAAGAGCTTAGTTGGATTGTATACTCTCATAGCTACCCTACGTGCACTTGCACTCTGGATGCAGGAATATTATGCCCGCTGGATTGAGCGGCTGTTTAGTTCTGATAACTAATAGTTATATACTACTCTGTTAAACACTTTATAAGGGATCTTCTATACACGGTAACTCCTTTCTAAGTATAAGCCTGCAGGAAGCCCTCTATAGGTCGTACAACTGAGGACCACATTGCCTCGATAAATGCAGAGGTTTCGAGGTCCGGGCTATCAAATCCGGCCGTGACACATAGCCTAATGGCATTACCAAGCCTTTCGCCAAACTCCTCCTCCACCTTCTCCTGCCATTTCAACGCCGCACAAAGCTCCGTGTATTTGTTCGCCCTTCCCCCACTGAGGAACTCGGCGTGAAACGGCTGTGCCTCGAGCGTCTCCTGGAATAGAAGCTCCATCAAGATAACGCCCAGTGTGAATAGGCTGTCGCGGGTAGTCTGGGTACTCGCGGATCCTGGTTTTCTTTGGAGGGTTTCGTGGATTGAGTGGTAGGAAAGGTATGGTTGATAAGCAGTCGAAGCTGGCATAACCAGAAGTGTCTTCTTGGACCAGGTTGTTGGCAGCCAACATGGCCCGAGTTTGAGTATGGACAAGACTATAGAAAGGCCTAATTGCAACCGCTCCTTGCGTCGAGGTGTTGTGACTAGGAATGCTTCAAGCGTGTTCCTCGTTGAATCACCTTGGCAAAGCTGATCGAAGCTCATGATGAGGTTTAGTTCTGGACTGCACTCCATGTACCCGCGATACGGTGTCGGTAGTTGACAAGAGTCTCGTATCGCGGAGCATACGTTGGTGATTTTCTTATCAATTTCTGGCATGTCGACAGGGTTGGTAGCATTCGTCCTTGTGGATGCATCCGAGTTCGTCGTCATATCGTGAGTTGTCGCTTCATTGTCTGCAAAGGCGACCTTTCTGGTCAAGTCAACCCGTATGCTCCTCAAACACGTTTGTACTCTGACTTACTTCTTTTTGAGCTTCTCCTGGGGCTTCTGCATTCCGCCAAAGCTCTCGCTGCTACGAGGCTTCCTGCTGGACAGAATTGATATAGAAGATGCGGCCAATTCAAAGATGCCCTTACTGCCTCTATCTTTCAGCTTCTTGATACGACTTTTTACCGAGATTTGCTCATTGAGTACGAGTATATCTTGCGACTTGAAAGGACCCGAATCAGTCAGACTTTGGGGCCTGGTTTGCACAAATCGCAACTTAAGCTGCGTTGTTTCGCTTTCATTATCAAACAGGAGCTTCAGATCAGAGCCATCAACTGCAATGTCACAGGGGTAGCTCTGGCCTGGTCCGCAGTTGCATATCCAGTTCTGTTGAAAACATTCATATAGGCATCTGGTCTGTTCCTGTACGTTGAGGATAGATGAAACCGCTTCGTTGCGACCTCGAACCGAAATCACAGAAGGCATTGAGCTCCTAGAGAGGTGGGAAGCTCGATCCAAGAACTCGTACAAGGTCTTGTTTTTGGCCGAGATTTTTGAGAGGTGTACATCCTTCTTATGGGAAAATGATGTTTTGAGGCGATAGAGCTCACTTTCGACGCTTGTGCTATCTAGATGATATGCCTAGAGATGATCAGTCAGCTGTTCAAGGCACTATACTACACGATACTATGAACTTGTAAATAACTGACTGACCTTTCCAATAGGCAGAAGTTGGTGCAACGCATTAATCTGGTCATTTATTTCCGTTAACTGGATCCTGAACCACTGGTAATATTTGGTCTGAATACGCCGCTCTAGCTCTGTCTGGACGCGTGAGGTTTGCCAGAGCCCCGACTGCGGATTATTCTTAAGCAATTCCCGTTCTTGGGCGGTGAGATTAACCAGAGGTTCGACAAGTATGTCGATGATCTGTGAAAAGGCAATGTATTCATGCGTGACACTCGCGACGAAGTCCTCAAACTCGCGCTCAAACTGCCACCAAGTCTGTATGTCCTTGTAGCGACTGCTAAGGCCCTTGGAGGCGTCAACGAGAAGTGGAAATGCGCCTAAAACGATTCCAACGATTTCAAATCCAGACATTTTGAATCGATTCAAGTTACAGGGCGTGAACCGTTCAGCAGCTCATGTCATCAGGCAGCGATAAGATGATGAATCAGCTTGGCGGTCAACAATGGCAAAAGAAAAATAACTCATCTGCACGAGGACAGGCTACTCATTGGACAGGTATAAGTCCACCTCAGGCAGAGACGGTGCATTTCTGAGACTGATAAGATTCAAGGCCTGAATTCAGTCGTGAGAGTTATACCTAGGCCATCTTTGCCAAGTTCTCTCCATCTCTTACGAAGCGCTTTCAGACCATAGTCCCCAAACACAAATGCAGACTGAGACTATCTCAGACCTCAGTCAGCGTTGCTGCTATATATTGGACCGTATCCTGAGCGTCTTGCAAAGTTTCCCTACAACAGAGATCCGGTCCTCAGCTCTTGACGATGACAGAGCTCGCTTTAAAGTCTGGGCATCCAATATAGGTGCGCTACTACCGTCAGGCTCTACTGGGTCTCTTGACTATAGGCTCCGAAATGCACCATTGATGCGCGAAAGCGTCCTATCTGGACTGCATCGTCTGCTCTCTACCACCTCCAGAGGTAAGTAACCTTCCCATCCCCTCGTGCAGTTTCTACAGCTTTAGGGTTCTTGTTCCCTTCACCTACTTGCTTCTTTACACGTGCAATTAACCAATCGTTTCAAATTAGCAATCTCTATTATACGCGGCATATATAAGAACAGGAGTGTCACTCGAGATCAGTCAAGCACTTTTGTGCTCAAGGGTCACGAAGCGGACACCACGACAGAATTGACTGAGCTCGTACTAAGCATAAGTTCCTCCATCACGCTTCTCTTTAGGTTGTCAATCTTAATAAGAAGACAACGTCCCAAAGGGCGCCTTCCACCGGTCCTGGCGGATTACCAACCGGTTGATCAATCACCTGACATCAGCCACGTGAGAGACAAATATCCCAAGTCCAAGCAATTGCCATGGCTGGCTATAAGACTGGGTAATGCAAACACTCAGCGAAGGGAATCCATCTACTACAGGCAACGGCACAGGCAACGACTCGCCAAACAAAAAGACAATGAACCTGCCAAAGGTCATGGTACTGAGACAGATTCTGCGACTGTTCTGGCGTCCACCATCGCCACCACGTTCCAAGACGACGCCGCCCTGGTCCGTCAGGACTGGGAGGAAGAGATGCTAAGAGAACGCTTGTCAATGCTCACCGGAGCAACTTCATTCTTGAGCATGGAAGATTACGAAAATGCAAGTCGCCGTATACCTGATCTATCAGATATGATTCTCGACGGAGTCCAGCTGGAATATGGGCAGCAGGTCGAATGCCCATACTGCAGAACTATTCAACTATTGTCAAATCGTCACGAGTGGAAGTAAGTTGCGACCAGGGGATACTTCTGTATGGCTTTGTATTGATCCCACTGCTAGAAAGCATGTTTTTGCCGACTTGCAGCCTTATAGCTGCACTTTTGTAGATTGCGACAGCAGCTCTGAGCTGTTTACTACCCGAGCAGAGTGGTTCCATCATGAAACAAGTGTACATGGTCGACAATGGTTCTGTAATCTCTGTAGTGGGAGAACTTTCAAGAACGCTATTGGCCTGGATGACCACTTCGCCTCGAGTCATTCCAACGATCTCACGGAAGCGCAACGGCATATGTTTGTACAGGCTTGTGAGCGCCCTATAAAAGCATTCAACATAACTTCTTGTCCGCTTTGCTACGACTGGGAGCCTTCTTCGTCCGGGGACAATTCCAAACACTTCAGTCGCCATTTGGCAAAACATCTACAGCAGCTGGCGCTCGAGGCCTTGCCGTTATCGATTGATGGGCTTGAAATTAGATATCCAGACGACGAAAGCGATAAGAACGAATTTGACACTGAATCGAGCGTTCCCGAACTTACCATAGAGAGGGAAAACACGGCTATACAAGACCCAGGCTATGAGGAACCTTCGGCGCGTAGTACCCTAGATCAGCCGTCGTCTGCAGAACCAACCCTTGCCCCTGTAAGTCGAATTCCTGGCCTTGACGGCATCCAGAATCCACCAGTCACTAACCTACTACGGTATCAGCTTTCTGCTCCATCTGTTGCACCTGGGCTTATAGAGCAAGTTCAAGGTGATCAAGCCCCGCTAAAACCTGTCTCTGCCACTGTTCCACGATACCATCTCGCACAGGATGTATACTGGTTTATCGTGGAGGCATGCTACAATGATGGCAGTAAGTGGGAGCTGTCACGATTGTACCAAGACTTTTACGACCTCCAGATTGCGCTATTGACAGAGTTTCCAGCTGAGGCTGGAAAAGGCGACCCTAAGCAAGAACGCATCCTACCGTATCTACCAGGTCCAGTTACATATGTCACTGACGCCATCACTAACACTCGGCGGCTTAATCTTGATAAATACTTGATAGCCTTCTTTAAACTACCAGTGTATATCATAGGCAGTCATCCCGTAGTTGAATTCTTTTCGCCCCGGCAAGAGGATGTCAAAATAGGGGAGATTTAATACAATTCTTTCATTTAGACGTTTTTAGTATAGACTTTGAGTGGAGCTGTTTTGATTGTTTACCTTAAGCCTTGATGGACCTTGTTAAGAGTTCTATCCTAGAGTTTCTCAAGAAACTGATTGGGTTTATCACCATCCTAGACGATCCCACTGAGCAGCTTCCTGACGATTCGTAACCCTCTTTAATGAGCTGCAACCTTGAAAACACGATTCATACCCTGCTCGCTACGTAAATTATGCCGAGGACGGCACATGATCTTGAGTTTGTCTTGTCTTGTGGTGATCCTTATCTCGAACCCGTGTATAGTGAAAACAACGTTGTGGTATATGCTCTAGCCATTGGCTATAAATACCATCATGTCTACCTTTTACAGCCTCTACTCACTCATTGCTCATTTTCAAAACGCCAACCCTGTAATTTCTTCCTTTTTTTGTTTGCTCATCATGAAGCTCACCATCTTTGTACTTTCTCTTATTACTATTGGCTCAGTTGCCCAGGACAACTGTGTCCTTTGCGAATACCGCGGCGAGCATAATAAATGTTGTAAATGCCAACATTATCTTACCGGTCACGATGGTTTTCATTTCTGCACCGGATGTACCGGACTTTGCCCTACTGCATACACAGGGGGTAAGCCTGACATAAAGCGAAAAGGTCCCAGGCAGTAAGTAGACTAGAATTTAAAATGCAAAGCCCACAGCTGATAGAGAATGCTCTTATGTAGTTCCTGAATGACGCTAGAGAATTGAACCCACGGCTATGATCCATATAGAAATCTTGAACATATTTTAGATTCAGTTCAAGACCCTGATCACGAGTGGGAGTAACTACGCATGGGAGTGGTTGCAACGGGTCAAGTACCGGACCGGCTCCGGACCCTCCGCATTCTACATTCCCTCTCTAGTGTGTTTCCTACCTCTGTTTGTCTTGGAAGCGATTTAAGAACTTCGACATTCATGGCCGCCTGAGTGGTGGTCGTGTTCTTACAGGCCAGCGTATACAATCGATGGACTCAGGTCCAAATAAAAGCTCTCAAAGCTTAATGACATCGCGAGTCAGTCCCCAGGTGTATGATTCTTTTCTCAATAGAATAAATGTCGCTATCAAGCGATAGGTTTCACGTGAGCATCTGTTACCAGTGCACCCTCCAAACATAATTCAACAACACCGGCGAGCATCATGACGCTTTCTCAGCTACACCGAAAGGCAAATGGTGGACAAGTCAGGTACTCCAGCATAATCATATCCCAATGGGGGGAGATCGGCTGTCCCTGGTCGTTTAAGCTTAAAAGTTAAAGCTGGTGCTTCCAGATGTGATATGATATAATGAAATACCATGCAGGAACGTATCAACAACACGGCATTTGGAGGATTTACCGGCAGGTATCCCGGATGAGATCTGGAAGTCGAATTGGTGAGGACAAGCTCCGAATGTTGTACAACCCTGTCCTCATCCCCATAGATCACTATAAGAACGCACATTTCCCCCTCTATGAACTGCCTTAAAAACAGAAGCCAAAAGTCAAGTTCAGTAATCCATTCTCGCTCGATAAGTACCATCAACCAACATGAAGGCCAACTCATTGACAACCCTTCTCGTCGGGACCTCCACGCTGGCGGCAGCTCTTGTGCATCCCGGTCTGCTCCACAGCGAACAAGATTTTGAGCGCATCAGAGGCTTCGTCGACGGCGGCCAAGAGCCATGGGCCAGCGGTTGGAACAAAGTAGTTGCGCGAACCAACCCTGACTACGAGCCCAATGCAGTCGAGAGTATCTGTCGGGGCGGCGGCGGCTGTGAGACTGAGAACTACCCTACCCTTTACAGGGATATCCATTCGGCATATGCAAATGCTATCTACTGGAAGGTTGCCGGTGACACAGTCTATGGCGATGCAGCCGCTCGCACTCTCGACGATTGGAGTGCCACTCTGAAAGAAATTGCCGGCGATACTAATGCTGCGCTGGCAGCTGGTATTTACGGATATCAGTTCGCCAATGTTGTTGAGATCATGAGGGGTTACTCCTCGTGGACGGGCTTGGATGCTTCAGTTCGTTTGCTGCGTGATGTCTTCTATCCCATCAGTCACGACTTCTTGATTCGACATAATGACACACCGGATGACCATTACTGGGCTAATGTACGTCCAAATGCTATTTGACCAAGCCCAATACTGACTGTTGATCTATGCTAGTGGGATCTTTGTGCTATGACTGCTATCCATGCCATTGGCGTGGTTGCTGATGACGAAGCCTTTGTCAATGAGGCCATTGACTATTTCAAGGGCGGTAACGGTAATGGCGCAATTGAGCATGCTATCTGGACGCTTCACACCGAACAAGGGTCCGGAAAAATACTTGGTCAAAACCAAGAGGCAGGGCGTGACCAGGGCCACGCCCTGCTGGTTATAGGCTTGCTTGGAACTCTAGCGCAGCAGAGTTACAATCAGGGCAACGACATCTTTGGATATCTCGATGACCGCATATTGGCAGGGTGAGCCAATCTAAGTAATTTTCGAGCGTATGAATATGCTGACGTGGCCAGTGCCGAGTACGCCTTCAAGTATAATGCTGGCGAGGACGTGCCCTTCACCGAATACGTCAACAGTGTTCACGGTACACACACCGAAGTCAACTCAGCTGGTCGGGGCAATATTCGACCTGTTTCTGAGCTTCTACTTGCCCATTATGCTGATGTCAAGGGTCTAGATGCTGGTTGGACATCGGCGTACCGCGATCTGGTCCTGGAAGAGGGGGGTGGCGCTGAAGGAGGCGGCGGTGACTATAGCTCCAACAGTGGAGGATACGATTTCCTCGGATTTGGTACTATTATGTACCGCCTTGGATGAGCAGCGTTGGGTTTGAGGATTGAAGAATGCAATAACTACTTTGGTGTGTTGGTCGAGTGTTGGAGAGGGAATTACATTGTTGGCGGAAATAGCCTGACAAACAAGTACGCCAATGAACACTACCATCAAGCTTTCTTCTAGCCATTGACATTTATGTTGCCGTTACCATCGGTTCCCAGTTTTCCACCACCCCAGATAGTTCTGTTATTGTCATTTTGGAAGTTGCCTTTGCCGGGATAGGACCATATAAGATCACCCCAACCTGTGAAGTCGGTACCGCCCGCCTCTTCACCTCCAATGTCATCGATTGCCTTCTTCATCTCGGTAACGATCTTTGACCTCTCGTTCTTCTTGACAACATATTGATAGTATATGATCTGCTCATGTCAGAAGCTGCGTTCTCAACAGCCAATGGATAGATAGACTTACGTCGAACGCGCCAGCTGTTACACCACGACTGATGTTTGACGGTATCGCCCAGGGCCCATTCACGAGAATAGCTTCGCAGCGGTAGAAGCTGCGGTCATAGTCAACCACTTGTCCCAGATTGTACTGCGCTGTGTACTCGGCTCCTCTAAGAAGAAGATTGTTGTCCAGGCTGTAAATGTCCCGCCCTTGGCTTTGTACGACACGTGCAGCTTGGGCAGCCCAGGCAATGGTGTTTTTGACATGCCCTTGGTCGCGGCCCGTCTCTGCACTTTGGCCTGTCCGAGACTGGAAGTTACCGCGAATGCCGGCACATGGGTCGTTTTTGTACATGTGCAACGCGTAGTTGTACATGCTAACATCGTCCAGATAGACGGCGAAGGAAAGGAGAGCTTTGATGCTCGCCATGCCGTAGTTAGCCTGGCCGATGTTGATTGACTGTTTTCCAAAGAGCCAGTACAGCTGGTTCGAGAAGCCTGTTGCACCCCGGAAGCCCGAGCCTGCCTCAACCCAGTCCCCCTCCCAACGCATGATTTCAGCAGCATTGGCAAACATGTCTCCTTCTAGAGCAACAAGGAGCGAGGTGTCAGTACCGATAATGTCGGTGAGGTTTGTACCCCAGGCATCGAGGATCGCGGTGGCTCTATCCCAGTGATGTTTCTCTCGTGTGATATACCACATAAGTGCATTTTGGTAGGCGGCACGAGTATCTTGTGTGAAGGATGTAAAGTTGCTACAACCACCTCGACAGATGACAGCATGTGGTCCTTGCATCTCGTACTAGCGTCGTAGTGTTAAGTTCCGAAGTTCAAATACTGGTTTGCACTTACATTAGACTGAGAGAACTTATCCTTTCGAAACTTTCTATATGCTGAGATCCAAGGCTCGGCTTCATTTTGGACACTTGTTCTTATCCTCTCAAGGTCATCGTGAGTATGCCAAAGACCAGGATGGATGAATTCGCCCGGTCCACGCTTCAAATCCGGATCGTTTGCGGGAACGACTGGAATAGGCCCATTCAGGTGTGGGAGGCCATTCAGACCGCCAGTCGACACAGCTAATGGAATAAACCACGTCAGCGCTGTCAATGCAATCAACAAAGCTTTTGAAGCCATCACAAAGGCCATCATCAAATCTAAACGGTGATGTCTGTACAAGACCCTCTTTCGCTAGTATTTCTTTGGAACTTGGGTGCTTAGACACAAGATTTCTACGGATTACTTGTCGCCGATTAACACCATTTGTAGACGGAATGCAATGGCTTGCTTTAATCTATGCCTGCCTATAGCCAAGACTTGAAGTTAATAGTGGAATATCATGGGATAATCTATGCATCGGGAGCTGTCCGGTAATTAAGCCGGGCTCGCTATGCAGTCAAGTCTCTGGCCTCGGCATGACTGAAAATGGAGTATCCCTGTACGAAAGAGCTGTGCCGGCTCATATGTCGGGTGAAACAGCTGGTTTGTAATCATGAGCTGCGCGGACAATTTAGTTTATATAACTCATTTATCGTAATAACACAGCTACTACCTTACAGCAGACCGGGATAACTAGATTCTACATGCCAAAGATTGCGGCCGAATGAACTGGTTAATCGTCATCAGCCAGCTATGCTGTGGTTTAGTTGCCAATGCCATTCGCAATCCCATTATATCGGGGCTAGTACTCACCTCGACCACCTATAGCTACTGTTCTGACCTTGTATTCAGATGGAACCCCGATGCAGCAATATTGCGAGTAGAAACCGACTACTTCTTAGCCACTTCATCATTCGAATTCTTTCCTGGAATACCGATATATCATTCTAAAGATCTCTCAAATTGGAAACTATACTCAAATGCCCTTAGCAACGCAGCACAGCTCCCACTCTATGGAGTCCCTGGTAGCTCAGCAGGCGCATGGGCGCCAACACTCTCCTACCATGAGGGTACTTTCTACTTGGCTGGTATGACACGATGGGTTTACGACCCCGTACAGAAGCTCTGGCCCCGTGTCGTCTTCTACAAATCGACTGACTTGAAAACTTGGTCTGCGCCAGTTTGGTGTGATCCGTGGGGGATTGACCCGGCTCTATTCCACGATCCTATCTCTGGCAATTCTTATCTCAACCTCATGGCTCCGAACAACAACGAGGAACGTCTTTGGGGCATCTATCAGTGTCAGGTCGACCTTGCGACTGGTCATTGCATCGGTCCATATACTAGTCTTTGGAACGGGACTATGGAACACACGGCAGCTGCTAGACCAGAGGGACCCAAGATGATGTTCAAAGACGGCTACTATTATCTTCTCATTGCCGAGGGAGGGACTGATGAACTACACCGGGCTTCAGTGGGCCGATCACCATCTCCAGAGGGCCCGTTCGAGTCTGCACCCAATAATCCTGTTCTATACAACGGTCGATGGGGATTCACCAACCTCACAGTGCAGTCCACGGGCCATGCAACCTTTGTTGATACCCCCGAAGGAGAATGGTACGCCGCTTTCCTCGCTAGGCGAAACATCAACGGTTCCTCACCACTTGGCAGGGAGGCTTTCTTAACCCCAGTGGAGTGGACATCGGACGCTTGGCCAGTCTTCAACCAAGGCAGGCCCATCACCTTGAGCCAAAGCTTTGGCTCGGTATATGATCAAGAAGTTGTTCCAGACCCTTTTGTAGATACTTTCAGGAGTGACGTATTGCATCCAGAGTGGTACCAGCTTCGTACGCCATACACTGTCAACTACAGGCTCGGTGTTGGTGGAAGCAACCAAGGTCTGACATTGCTACCCAATGTCTTTGGTTTGAGTGACCGAGATACTCCGGCTGCCTTGCTAAGGAAGCAGAAGTCTCTCAACATGACCTTCTCTGCCACCTTGAAAAGAACTCATAACCGCCTCAATATTAGACAATCTGTTGGGATCTCGGCATACTTGAGCGACCTCGCACATCAGGATATTGGCCTCGCTCGTTGCCAGGATACCCAAAGCATGTGTATTTATACATCTCTCATAATGAACGACACAACATCCGTAAGTTGACTATATTGCTTTTGAAATTGTTTGTATTTGTGAAGCTGACATTATTGGGACTGCAGAGACATGAAATTCCACTCAACCATACTTGTATTCCTGAAAACCTGACTCTACATATACTTGCAGAGCCACTGAAATACTCACTCGGCTACTCTTTCGGCGGCGACCGCGTTCAATGGCTTACGGACTTCTCTTCTTACTGGATGGCCTTCGCTCATCCGGAATATTTCGTATTTACCGGAGCGAGCTTTGCTCTTTTCGCGAGCGGAGGAGGCGAGCCATGGGGCTTCGACAGCCCCGAGGTTGGCTTTACAAAAGTAGAGGAGCGATACTTTGGAGAGGATATCCCTGATTATGATGATTGGGTCTAGGTAGCTTTATCTATACACTAGTTGTTCCAATGCCAAGATCCAGAAGTAAGTTACCTACCACGACGAAGTAATAATCTGCATAGACTAAACCGTGGTCCGCCCATCGTCGAGGAGCAAATCTGTAGTTGTTGATGGTTGCGCCAGTTACTATGGTATCTCCGCCAAGGTTGCAGACTGTCTCATAGAGCTGCTGCGAGATGCCCTGTTCCACTGTTTCGACGCAAGTCGAAGACTGCGAGAGATGTGCTGCCAGGTCCGTGTGCATTACACAAACAGCAGAAGTGATTTGGAGGGCAGCGTTAAGATAATGTTGTGCTTTAGACAGATCCCCGAGACCGATTAGAGCTCTGTAGATCAGGAGTAATCCATAGGACACAATCATGGCTGCGCTCGTGTCAGGTGGATTTGTCTCGTCAGTTCCCATCCCCGCGTCAAAGTCCCAGGGAGGTATATTGTTTGATGGCAAACGGGCAATGAAACAGTCTGCGCAGTCACACGCTGTTTTGAGAAAGGAGACGTCCCTTGTCCAGCCGTATGTCATGGCAAAGCCTGCTATTGCCCATGCTTGACCGCGTGCCCAACAAGAGTCGTCATCATATCCTTGATTTGTGAGCTTTTCCCTCACGTTGCCTGTCTTGGGATCAAAGACTACCAAGTGTATCGTTGAACTATCACTTCTGATGTGGGAGGCTTGGGTAGTTTTGGCGTGCTTGACTGCATCATTCCACATGGCTTGGTCCTTGGTTTGCAAGGCGACGTAGAATAGCAAATCCAGATTCATCATATTATCCTGCATTGGGTCAGTCATACAAACTATCCTATCTTTGATGTATGACGCGGGATCATACAATGACTGTGAGGAACTCGTTGCTCGAGTCGGTAAACGAATAGCGCTCTGTGATGCAAACGTCCCACGAGCGTATCAGTCCTACAACAGGGCTGAAGCGTGAGTGCAGCGACTTGGCGGCCAACTTCAGAGTCTCCAAGGCCCTGGCATCGTGATTGAGCTCCCAAGCTGGTCGAGCCCAAGGCATAATCATGAAGCCGAGATCGTGCGTCGTGGTCATGGCAGCGTTGCAGTGTAATCGTTCCGTCCACCATCTGCAGGCAAATCTGGGGTTGACAAGGTCAGCGTGGACCCTGATAAGTTCTGAAAACTAGTCAGGGGCTTACTCCAGCTTTACCGGATGGATCGTCTGAACTGATTCGCACCCAGTCAAGGTCGGATACTTGCGTGATCGGTAGAGCAGCTCGTGTAGAACTCCGGGGAAGAAACCAGATGTCCAAAACTCGGCGTCCCTATAGACATAGTTCTTCCCTTTTGGCAGCGTATACTCTGGGAAGAGAGAAGGTGGCTCGGACTGATTTTGAAAGGTTAATCACGCCTAGAGGGAACAGATTTTTGAACTTGCTCACCATTGTCAAAGCCTTAGACGCAACGGCCCAGACTTTGGCCTCTGTGGCTGGTGAATAGAGCGTTGAGAGATGCTTGGGAACTGAGGGCGCATTATCATTGGGTGTTTTGGGCTTCACTTCTGTCTCTTCTATGGCTTTTAGATCCTCTCGATCGTCTTTTGGGGTGTCGGGAACAGCATAATGGTTGTACCCATTCATTGGAGGAGCGTCATTCTTGGGGCGCGACTCGTGGCTGCTGGCTATGGGCATCGTGTAAATGGACACAGGCGGTCTTTTGGTGTACATTCAGAGACAATAGGGCTTATATTTCGGTAATGTGAGTGTAATGCACGTGTTTCTACGGACCCCCTCGATATCTGGATCCCTTGCTCATTTTCATTCTCAGTAATACTACGGGCTCTAAGCCATGTGAGATAACGGCAACCATCCAGAACTTCACCCGTAGACCTGCCATCCTTCGGCACACGCCCATAAAGTCGGCCCGGGCTGAGCACTAAGTAGACATCAGAGCTACGGGCTATCTCTCGGGCCTGTGCCGCAAGCCTCGGGGGCGTGCGGGGAGGCCCTGTCAATTCCTCAATAAACCAGGGGCGATATTTGCCCAATAAAGGACTTTCTACTTTATGGACCGATGCATGAAAAGCGCGTCAGGTAAATTGATAGAAAAGGGACGTAGGAAAGTTGGTCATTGGCGGCTGACTTACTTCAACTTGGTTTACCGTAGCTGGTTTATCTTATTCTAATGAAATACTTGGTGATAAAGCAGCAAGCATGGCTTCAAATACGTTCAAATCTCAGCAAGTAAATGAAAATGTCGCAGATAAAGAGGTATGTCACTATCTATCTGCTCTAACAAACCTATTGCTTGGCTAATCATACTACTCTCAGATCGCGGCCTACGTTGGAGGCGAAACAGTTCTCATAGACAGAGAGACAAACAAGCGTCTCTTCTGGACAGTCAACAAACGCATTCTCGCTTGTATGCTAGGCACATACTTCTGCCAATCGCTTGACAAAGGCACGCTTGGGTTCGCGTCGGTCATGGGCATCATCGAGGACGCCAACTTGACTGGAGACCGATTCAACTGGCTCGGCACGATTCTGTACATGGGCATTCTCCTTGGAGAGTATCCGACGAACTTCTTGTTGCAGAAGTTGCCTGTTGCAAAGTACCTAGCCGCCAATGTAATCTGCTGGGGCGTTGTGGTTGGATGCTCTGCTGCGGCTGTCAACTTCCCAGGCCTGATGACAGTACGATTCTTGCTGGGAATGTTTGAGAGCTGCGTCCAGCCCGCGTTCATTATAATGTGAGGCGAGAGAGGTTGGCTTGAGTACAGTAGATTGCTAATAGCTCGACCTACAGGACAAGCATGTGGTATACCAAACAAGAGCAGGTCATCCTCACATCACTTTGGTACTGCATGACGGGAGTCCAGCTCATGGTTGGCGGCCTCATCGCCTATGGCACTTCACACTATAGCGGCGGCATAATGTTTCCATGGCAGCTGCTGTTTATGGTTCTTGGGATCGCGACGGTGTGCTGGGGTCTATTTATCGGCTGGTGGCTCCCCGACTCTCCCATGAAGGCCAAGTGCTTCAACGAAGACGAGAAGCGCCTGATGATCGAGAGGGTGCGAGCCAACGAAACTGGCATTCAGAACAAAGTCTACAAGCCCAAGCAGGTCCTCGAAGCGTTGACTGATCCGGTCGTCTGGTGCTATGTCATGCTGCAGGTTACCTCGACGCTGATTATCGGTGGACTTGGTGTCTTTTCCAACTTGATCATTCAGTCTTTCGGCTTCGATGCTCTGACCGTGCAGTTACTCAACATTGCTCAAGGTGCTGTGACCATCCTGGTCATGGTAGGAGGGGCGTGGGCAGCTACAGCGAGTGGCCAGACGGCTATGATTATGCATCTCTGGACCATGTGAGCGAATATCTTGCTATCGTAACATTCTGCTAAATAATATCTAGTCCGGCCATCATCGGAACAGCCGTCATATTCACCATTCCACCCACGCCATCAACCCGCATTGGATTACTGATCGCGTTCTACTGCACCCAGTTCTACCTTGCCGAAGGCAATCTGATATTCTCTCTCATCTCCCGGAACATAGCAGGCCAGACCAAGAAGTCGACTACACTCGCCATTACGTTTGTATTCTGGGCTGCCGGAAACATGGCCGCGCCTCAAATCTTCCAGAAGAGCGACGCACCACGCTATCAAAAGGGATTCACGGCCCATTTCTGCCTCTACGCACTCTTCAACATCTTCCTCGTCATCATGCGTCTTCTTCTCATCCGTCGAAACAAAGCCAAAGAGACGGATGCGTCTGAGATGACGACTTCGAACCATGGGCCAGACGAGGGTAAGCAGGTGTCGCATTCCAATGCTTTTGCAGATATGACGGACAAGGAAAATCCGGCTTTTCGGTACGAGATGTAAACGGGAACTGCGGAAACAGGGCTTCAATGTCAGAGTCTGGGCCAAGTCTTGTTGTTTATTGGAGAATCAGCGACTATTCAACCGATTGCTTGTGGAAGGTATCAATATGGATATCAGGCTATTCATTGCCGTTACTACTGGCCATACTACCTGACCACTCCCAATTACCAGCCATGCAACTAAGCTATCGATGTCCGTCATGGCCACCGCAACTTGATGTAGCCTGATTGATCGTAGAAACGCATCAAACCCCAAGGTCGTATCGCATGGCGTCCATGATATGGTCTTCAAGCGGTCCAATCGCAAAAGGCCTCGTGTGCGCGGTGGTGGCCCGAGAATTGACCCGGCGCCCAGGCAGAATATGACAGGGGTTATTGTATAATGTGACAATGACGGCAGGGCATCATATCCTGCAGATCTTCGTGGGGACGAGTTCATGGGTCCATACTGCTTCCCCGCATGTCCACTTGGCTCTTATTGACTGGAAGCAGGGATATGACGCCCATAGCGGATTGCAAGAGGGCGACAGCCTCAATATTATTATCACTGTTAGTGTCTAGCATCTAAAGTTTGTTAGCGGAAACATCTTACGACCCGAGTTGCTCTTTGCTTGTCATCATCGACACAGTAAACGTAATGCATACTCGTTGTGACGATCAAGATTCTACCGACGATTTCGATTGTGAGCAGGAAGAGGCTGGAGTCCAGGCACAGAGCCGAAAACGCAAGAGTCAGCAAAGTGACGCTGTCAGGAGTGGAAACAGTCGCGATGATGGCCCAGCGTGAGCCTGCTCTGCTCTTTTGACGGCAAAGCATTGATATTGACAAATGTCCCTAGATGCATAGCTTGCCGGAGGAAGAAGGCAAAGTGCTCGCGCGAGCAGCCTTGTTCACATTGCGTCAAGCATTTTAGGGAGTGCATCTACGATGAAGCCAGAAACAAGCCAGGTATGCGGACGGGTGCTGTCGAGCAACTGACGCAACGGGTGGGTAAGTCGAAATTAAGTCCAGAGATGGAACATTGACTGAAGAATGGCAGCCAAGTTGGAAAGCATGTTCCTAGGCCAGAGTTTGGTCTGGCAACAGGTATGGAAGCATCTCGAGAGTGCCAATGGTAGCAGAACTGCCACATCGGCCCTAGAGGTCAGGCATTTGTCCCGCCATGGGTCCAATACTGCAGATTCATCGTTGCAGGAGAATATATCAACTCTAGAAAAATCGCTTGCTTCCGTAGGAGATGAGTTCAACACGGGTGCACCAACAGATACCACCAGTTTCTTCGATCCCCAACGACCACTGAAGCGGCAGAGACTGGAACAAAACCGAGGGCTCTTAAACCCGGAACAGCCACTTCCTGACGACTTGGTTGACTCACTGGTCGACGTGTACTTCGAAAGAATACATCCTTGGATCCCTATGCTGCATGCCCAGCGATTCCGACAGGACCTGCAAAGTCCAACAAGACGGCCAAAGCTGTCATCGATACTACACGCCATAATATCCATCGCCCTCAGATTCTCCGACGACCTGCGCGTTGCCGATGCTGAGATACGCAAGGCAGCAAGTAAACGCAGTAGGGAAACCGTCGTTTTGCAGAGCATGGAGAGCTTCTCGGTGACGAACCTACAAGCCCTCATCATATGTGCTTTTGACACAGTGAGTCTCATGGTCAAGGCCGTGAACAGCTGCTCATGGTATTTCAGATAGCCAGTGGGCGCGGCCCTTCGTCCTGGTCCATCGTTGGAAGCATGACCCGCACAGTTGAACAGCTCCAGCTAGGTGTGGAGGAGGAGGATCAACTGTACCCAGACCCAACATCCAACGGCATGATCAGCCGCATCTCGTTCCTCCAACCATCCCAGGATTGGTGTGAAGAAGAAGAGCGACGACGTGTTTTCTGGAACGTCATGCTTATGGATAGATTCTGTAGCATCTCTACGGGGTGGAATCTGTCCCTCACTAACGCCGACGCCCGGCGTAGATTGCCCTGCGAGGGTGGTTTATGGGAGGCTGGCGAGAGGTTACCATATCCCACTCCGCACTTTGGCGTAGGAACTGCAGCAGACTCTTCGCTTCCAGCTGAGAGTAGTAGTCCACAGGGGCCGGACTTCCTCGGTGGATTCGCATACGCCATCGAAGCGACCGAGAACCTCAGCCTCGTGACTTCGTTCTGTTTGCAGCAGACCGTCGATGTATCGCGACATCAGCAAGTCCAGATGTGGCTGATGAAGTTCAAGCAGCTTGATCTTCGCTTAATACAGTACGCAACAAGTTATACCAATACCCAGCGACCACATGCTGACTAGATATAAACAAGGTGGAAACTCTTCCTCCCTGAAAGATGGCGCGAGGCGTGTGCAGTAAATGCTGACAACAACATGGACCCTAATCTTACACTGGCGCACATTACTCACAATACGGCTGTTGTCCTCCTACATCAAGCCATGGCATATCCATCTGCAGTCTGGCAGTCGACATCCATTAAACTACCATCAGCCTCCAGTGCTGAGACATGCATGGCTGCAGCAATCGAGGTGTCAACCATCGCCGACCACTATCTACAGAATTCATCTTCCCTCGCAAATCATCAATTCTCATTCTGCCTCTTTGTCTGCGGACGGATGCTTTTAGCGAATGCTAACTACTTCCAGACGAGCCTGGCCGGCCCTTCTTTCGATTCTCTCGTGTCCAGCCTGCGAGAGATTGCCTCCCGCTGGGATGGTAATCCGTCAGTTTCAACGTCTTCGGGCGTCTCAAGCAATAATCTGGCTTCCAAATTCGCTTCCCGTCTGCAGGAGGCGCGTGAACTGGGTTCAACTACATATGATATTCGACACGCTGCGTATTCAGATCACTGTGACGTGCCATGTTCCCAGCACTACGATAAACAGCCTGTTATAGCAGATCTAGAACAAGCTTCCATTGTGCATGATTCACAAGGAGCTGCGTCCAGCTGGAGTCCAGCACAGGCCTCCGCTTCAGGACGCACTGAGAGCTCGACACTAGAGAACCTCACCCTAGCATTCCCGCCACTACCGCAAGCTCTACAGGGCCACGGACAACCGGGTATGCAGTCGACGTCAATGGGCCATGGCTCTCTGAACGTCGCCACCTCACATGGTTTCGCCGGCACAGCGTCTGGGGGCGTAGAACAGCCTCTACTGGACCAAGACATGACTGACATATATACGTACTTGAATGGAGCGTTTCTGCCAGCGGAGCGGATTAGTCAATATTCCCAATAGCTAAAAGATACATTTGGGCCAAAAGCCGAAGGTTAGCTCAGTGAAACAACTTTGATAGAAGACATGGCATCCACCCGTCACCTTTCAACTATGACGTGTCAATTTTTCCTGAATGACTCTCGCCCATGGTCATTTCATGTCGAGTAGAATATCATGTATTCCGCGGACTACCCCGGACTCTAACCTCCAAGTCCTTCACTCACTGGGCCGAGTATTTCTCAAATGTCCGCCACCAGTAGCAACCGGTGGCCGGGGCAATGCTCGGCCTGATGGACGACGTGCTCTCATTGGAACGGATATCGCAGGAGTATACTTTGGGGTTAACGTATAGGCAGGGTGTTGTGATATAGAGAACAATAAATGGCAAGTTGTTCAAGTCCCTATGCCCAAGGGCCTATCTAATTCTTCCATTATCTGCCCCTCAACTTCAACAAGGTCTCAGTTTACACTCACAATATGCGACTTCTTAGTCCACGGGCTCTTGTAGCGCTTGCTTCTTTGGCCTCGATCATGATGGCGCAGTCACCATCACCAAATTTGTCTGCGGTCTCTGTACCGCCCAAGCCTGACGAGGTAGCATCTTCCCACCTCTTCACAGTCAAGGTCAAGCCAGCCAGCAACAATGTAGTAGAATGGAAGGCTGTCCCGCTGTACAAGCCTCAAGTCCACGAAATTAACGTTACTACTGGAAGCGCAAGACGAATCGACACCTCTCTCACCTACTTTGACTACGATGGGGTTGTTGAAGTGTCTGTTACACCGAATGGAGACAACTACCATAACATCGACAACGTCCGCATTCGGCCACTTTCTTACAACATTGAGCCAGAGCTTGACGGTAGAGAAATCAAATTTCAACTGGCCGAGCCGCATCACAACGTGGTCGTTGAAATTAATGGAGACGTTTTTAACGTTCTGCACATCTGGACCAACACAATCGACAAAGACCCAATTACCAAGAACCAAGCAGACCAGGACAAGAACATCATATACTTCAGTCCTGGCTACCATGACCTCTCAACTAAAGACAATGGGTTCCTCAATTTGACTTCTGGCCAGACCGTCTACCTGGCCGCCGGTGCCGTCATTCATGGGGCCATATCAATCATCAACGAGACCGACGTCATCATACGGGGGCGAGGGATACTCTTCCAATCCGTTGATAACGCCGTGCTGGTTGAATACTCGAAAAACATCAACATTCAAGGCATTTCTGTCGTCAACCCCGGCCATTACAGCCTCATGGTTGGATCTTCGCAAACCATCACCGTTCAGAATTTCCGCGGTATGAGTGCCGTGGGATGGGGTGATGGTATCGATCTGTTTTGTGTCAAGGATGCACTTCTCGAGGGAATCTTTATGCGCACTTCAGATGACTGTATCGCCCTCTATCAGCATCGCTGGCACTACTACGGAGACTCTGATAACATCACCATCCGCGATTCTTCGCTGTGGGCTGATGTCGCCCATCCTATCCATATGGGCCTACACGGCAATACTGTCGACCCAGAAACCATGTCCAACATAAGATTTGAGAACATCGACATCATGGACCAGAGGGAGCCACAGGTAGACTACCAGGGCTGCATTGCGATCAACGCGGGTGACGAGAATCTGATTGAGGACATCACCTTTGACGGTATTCGCGTCGAGGACTTCCGGATGGGCATGCTTATACAGATGAGGGTCACTTACAACCCAAAGTACAACAAAGCGCCTGGTAGGGGGATTCGGAACGTCAAGATTAAGGATCTGTCTTATAACGGCGAGGGAGGCAATACCCCAGTACTGGCGGGATACTCACCAGAGAGAGCTATCGAGTTTGTTGAGTTTGATAGCTTGCTGATCGATGGAAACAAGATTTGTGATGAGATGCAGAAGCCGGGATGGTATTTGACGTCGGACTTTGTCCCGATGATTATTGGACCAAACGTTAGGAATGTTACTTTCAATTATTAGTTGCTTAAGGTAGATGATACAGAATATGCTACTAGTTTTTATAACAAGGTCATAGCCAGGACCAATCCCGCTGCAGCCCAGAGACTTGGAGCACGGCTTGTGCATGCATCACCGCTAGTCGTCTCTGTAGACCCGGCTTCACCGGTCACAGTAACCAAAACTTCATCATCTGTAGCCATCACTTCCACAGCCTGAGTAGTTCCAGAGACATCGCTGGTGGCCGATGCCTCAGTTGAAGCAGCAGTCTTGGCAGCTAAAAGATGCTCCTGACCAGCTGTGACAGTCACAGGAACCCAATAAAACGCTCCGTAACCGGCGAAATAGTAAAATCCGTCAAAGGCTGTACCGGTGGAACGTGGGAAGGTCGCCGTGGGACTTCCATTGTCGTTTCCACCGATGTTAATCGTGGTGCATGTCTTGGCGTATGTTCGGCTCATCTCACATTGAGCAGAGAATGCATAGCTTTCTCCATCGCTATCATCGATGTAAGACTCTCTGTAGAGACCAGTTGTTACAGCTCCAGGTACAGGTGTCTTGTCAGCCCATGGACCAAGAATAACAGTTTGTTGAGTGACATAGCAATCTTTGTCATCTTTGTATTTGTCCCAGTCGCAGTCCAAGACAAAGGTTGTGGCTGTAGGGTTGGCGCCGATAACTTCGGCGACGAAGTTGCCCGAATAGGATGGCAGAAGAAGAGAAGTGGTAGTATGTGAAGGCATGATTTGTTGAGAGAATAGATTCTGTTTCTTTAATCAAGGTCGATTAATAAGTTCTAGCAAAGGGATAGGTCACAGAGAAAACGCAACTTATAGATACAAGGGTCTTTACGAGTGTGGAATATTCTTGGCATTCCCGGAATATCGGCCAATGTTTAATTAGCCAAGCCTGCTACGGTCTTGGCATTGGCCAACCAATTAATATCCGAGGTTCATAACATACGATGGCTTCAAATACAATGCCAGCAAGAAGTCGATGTGCTGGAGAATTTCCCAGTTGGTGCACTTCGGCGGAATGCCCTTATCACCGGAAATGCCAATAGTGTTGACGGCCGCAGTGTATACCCTAGTATTTTCGCCTACCGGGCCGGTGAACATGATGTTCTCGACCGTGGAGGCATATGCCTTTCAAAAAATGTGCTGGTTTTGTTTGGAATCTTTTGGGCAAAGAGGTAAGGTAGAGGGATTCAAAGGTATGGTTGCGACGTGCAAGCTCTGGCGTGCTTGAAGAAACTGATGGGTCGAGGACAAGTCTTTAACTCCTGATACATCTTTCTCTGCGTTCGCGCTGGAGGGCTTCATGTGGTGGTCAGCTCCGTTGGTGCCAATACATGCGTCACACCGCCCTGTGTCACGGCAATGGGATTACAACTTTTGAAGATCAACGACAACGATGACATATCTCTTAGACCAAGTAATGATTCTTAAGGCTTGCTGAACTGCCAATCACCTATTAAAGGCTTATCAGTGATCATCAGCAGCTAGTGACGTTTGTAATAGACCGGCAAGCTTGTTAACATCCAACAGTCCGGGTCTCCGTAATTTAGTTCGAGGCATGTCTTCTGATGTTGTCACTATAACCCTAGGCCAGAACGAGCCCAGTAAGGCAGCCACTTCATGGACTGTTTCATTGACAAGAAACAGTATGCGGTCCCAACGGCCTGTCAACATCCACCTGTAGTCTTAGTCCCAGCCCTGTCTGGAATATTGCCTGATCTTGGTAATCCTGGAGTATAATTGGTGGCCTGGCCGTGCATATGTGAAAGAAAGGAAACCGAGGTCTATGGCCAATTGTTCTCGACCCAATACATCAACCTATGCAGTACGCTGGTCTTTCACCCTGAGAACGTTTTTGACTTTCTATTCGGTTCAGCCGATCTGGTCTTGCTCTCAGCGGGTGCCTAGTCCCCTTCTGTTGAAGCTACATAGTCGTTGTTCAGTTTGTCAGTTCCCTTGGCCTCAAACTTGAGAGTAGACAGTCACGATAGAATGCAGCTTACTGAATTCATGGCCACTAGTTAAGGGGGATCCTCACTGTTGAGGAACGGAGGATCCAGACTTGTCTGGAAGGTTTATACCATTGCGCCACAAACCTACATCACATCACAAGACGACCTCGACAGTTCTTCCAAGGCCATCTTCATAGCTTTCTAGGTCCTTTTAGGCAGTGACGCTCAAGGATTGATAGCCGCTGATACAGCCTGTGCAGAAATAAACCCATCCCTCCAGAGTTCAGATATAATTACCTAGGTAAAAGAAGATATTAAGGAACGGTTTGTGTTATAGTGAGATGAGCGATCCGAGTATAGGTATATTGGGATATCAGTATACACGGAAGTATACTAGGGGAGTCCCTGTGACCTAATGATGAGCAATGCTAGCGTATGGGGCTCTGTATGCGGATAAAATAAACCAAATACAGACGGACTAAGTTCTTTCTTAAGAATCATCTTCAAGCCAACCAAAACCTCCCAACAGCTCCGTCCTCGCCACCATCAAATGTCTTACTTAAGCTATCAAGTGCCCCCAAGTGATTTGCATATTCAAGACCTTTTTGTCTCTCCTTCTCCACGCGTTGCCAGTCCCAAGTCCCTTGGTTTCCTACCTTGGTCTTTTGCAACTCAGGTGATGTGGTGTTGAATTTGTCATCTTCCAATATCCATCCGCCTGGACGAGCAGGAAGGAGACCACTCTCCCCCAATACGACAGCTGGATGAACTGTCAACCGTCCAACCTTGAAGACTGTTTTGGTCAGAGAAACCGCGAGTATATCCTTTTCCCAATCTTCTCGTTTGCCTGGCGTGCTTCTAGAAGACCAGCGATCTTGTATATCCCACGCTCTCGGTTTGGCCGCACCGCTTTTCACAAAGTAAGTTACAAGATAGAGCCATTTCCGATCCCAACTCAGCACTCGTGTCCAAATTTCGTATCTTGAGTAGGCTCTCAGCTCTTTTCTGAAGCTGGTCTGAACAGCACCTACAATAACACTGACACTTCCTTTGGCTGGCTGGCCAGGTCTTGAGGGGTCCATGACTAATTTTGTTTTGGCGTTATTCCAGAGACTATGCAGAGCTGGTGCAATTAGATGCATTGTGTGACCGCGGGAAACGTCGAGGTCAGTGAAAAATGTTGCGTTGGACTTGTGCATGTTGTAGTCAATGTCTAGAAGCGGGACGTGCGATTGGCTTATGACGCAGTGGAAGAGTTTGTCCGGGGTGTGCCTTGGCGGTTTAAAGATGTAGAGATGAGTGATGTATGCACCAAGTACGCGAACCTGCGGATCTGGTTAAGCACTGGTCTTAGTACACTGCCCACGTCATGACTTACAGTCCATGCAAACGGTAAACTTTTCAAGTTGGCTGCGACAACCAGCGCGGCAACAATTCGGCTGTAGCTCCCGGGGCCATCGATAAACCATATTAGATGATCCTGCCAAGAGTGGGCAGCAAGAACAGCGAGAACAAGACACAAGAGAAGAAACAACCATCCGCCTATCCCATGCAACGTCGTTGCCAATTGCCTCTGCGCCATCTTTGGGGATTACAGACAGCACGAAGATAGGCTAGAGTGGGAGCAAGATCACGTTCGAAAGACGAGCCAGACCAAAAAGTGTCTCCCCCCAAAAAAGCAGGGGTCAGTCTGAATAAGACTAGCCTTGAATACTCCACAGGATTCACCCTACCCAGCCCTACGATGCAGATCTGCCGAGCAACAATGTTTAGTAAGCTTGCGCTTGGTATATCACTACGACTAGAATCTCGCAAATTCCCGTCAACAACTTACTACAACAAATCCAACCTGGCATCTTGGGTCAAGACATCAGCCTCACTCACTCGTCAGCCAAGTACGCGTATACGTATACCGCAAAGGTACTGCGCCGCAGCTCCTGAGACCATCTTGTTGGCTCTAAACAATTAATGTGTGTGGGGATGGCATGATTTGTGCTCACCCCTTGTTCGCTACAGCCAGTCAGCAGTGAGCACCACCTCGATTTACATAACTGCGTAGTAAGCATGTTGGTTCTGCTTACTATTGAATGCAGGCAACACGAACAAAGCTTTCAAACATGCGTTCCCCCTTGCCGTGTTTGCTTGTGCTCATCTCTGGAAAATCCAAGGCTGGACACGTACGCTGTGGGGAGCAACTCAGCCCCCCCAAAATGATGTTTCATCGTGAAAGAGGGGTCGTTCTTATAGTTATATTGTGTCGGGTTTGAGAAATTCCCAACTATCGTGCACACTCCTCGTCCCCGGGGTTATCTACGTTTTCATCATGGCCAGCTATATTCCAGAGCCTGTCCGCGATGCAAACAACTGCTATCCAGACCTGATCGAGGGCTGGCTCCCTCCGTATGGGTTCAAGCCTAGCTTTGCTGCTGGAGTCACCTTTTGTGTCTTGTTCGGCCTTGTTTCCATCGGTCATGTTGTTCGTGTCGTGCGATTCAGAACATGGACGGGGATACTTCTTGCCATCGGTTCATTGAGTAAGTAATATTCTCAGAGGTGTTTACATACTATTTACTAATATGAAATACCTTCAGCCGAGACGATTGGATGGGGTGGTCGAACATGGTCATCTCAGTGTCCATACAACCAGAACGCCTTTCTCATGCAAATCACTACGCTTATTATTGGGCCGACCTTTTTTGCTGCTGCGCTTTACGTGCTCTTGGGTGACCTCATCGTCAACATGGGACGTCGATCAAGTTTACTCTCGGCACGCATGTATGCCATCGTATTCTGCACCTGTGACGTGATTTCCCTCGTGGTCCAGGTCAGTATAGCACGCCTTGTGCTCTAAGAGTCAGTGGCTAATGTTTATGTAGGCTGTAGGAGGTGCTATGGCCTCCATTTCTGCCGGCGAGCTGGACGGTGATACTTGGCCTGGCACGTACATCATGATCGCTGGTATCGGATTTCAACTCTTCACCATGACAATGTTTTCGCTCCTAAGTCTCGACTTCTTCCGACGCTCCATCAAGCTTGGCATCCCAAAGTCGTACTACATCATTCTGGGAGCCCTGTACCTTTCCCTACTGTGCATCTACATCCGCAGTATTTACCGCACACTTGAGTTGTCTGGTGGCTGGAATGGCCATTTGATCAAGGACCAGCCGCTATTTATCGCGTTGGATGCGGCGCTCATGGTTCTCGCTTCGGGAGTGTTCCTGGTGGCCGATCCGGCGCAGGTTCGTAAGGAATCACGTCTAGACTCTTCTAAGGCATCCAACGATGAGACCTTTGTCATGGGAGAGACTTCAAGATCGATCGGAACGCCAGAGGGTGTCAAGAATTTTGCCGACGGTCGTGAGCGACAAGCTTGAGAGGTGGTCGCGAAAGAGCGTCAGTGATAAACTGTTAGGCAGTCACGGAGGTTTTTGATAGAGTTAGATAAGGCTTCTGTATTTCCCAAAAGTCTTTTCCATGTCTTTTCTGGTTGCCGTATGCTGGGACTCTTTTTTCTTTGGTTTGGAAACGTTGGGGTTTTGTTATTTATTCCCTGACAGCCCTCCCACTGGCCAACCCCATTAGACTGAGGGAACTCCCAAACAATGACCTATTACAACCTGTGAATCTACCTGAATTGAACTATTTTGCTCTTCTCTATACTCATGCACTCTCATGGACAAATATTAAATGTGATAAAGTCCTGTCAACGACCGGGTCATCCATCCATCGACTCCATCTCACGATTCCCCCCTGTCATTCCCCCACCCAGCCTGTCAACCAACAGTATTCTCCAGAGTTCACTAGGCAAGGATCATTCCGTTTGCTTACTACACGGCCAGGGTCATAGTAATCCACACCCTTGTCAGCTTCTCTTGCGGATTGAGCTGACCCTTTCTGGTATCACAAATCACATTGCAGTTGGCACGCTTTTGGCGGGGACGTGCTTTGGACCCTGGAGGCAGGTTGTAGAGTAGTAGACCATATTCTCTTTAGCCATTCTTTCCAGCGGTTGTCGTGTTTTTTCGCTGTTTCCCCATTTCCCCAATCCACGTTGTGTCCCTGTAGCTATGGCGAAATGCTCCATACACGTCCAAGACCTGTTTGGCCCTGTCGCCGAGTGCTACAGTGAATTTGATTTTACCCTCCTCTTTGAAGAGATAATTCTCACGATAGTTCCCACCTCGGTGGTGTTGATGTTGCTGCCCTTTCTCATTCCTGGTGTGCTCAAGTCGCGTACACGAGTTTCGCAGACATGGCAACACATCATTAAATTGGTAAACATATAATGGAAAGAGAGAGACAAAAGCAATATGATGTTGACTCATGTATAGGTAGCTTGGGGAGCTCTAGTGACTTCATACGCCGCCGTCTTGGGAATCACCATTGATTCACAGACACCAAAGACGAAAACATCCATCGCCGCAAATATTCTCGTCCTTGCCCTTTCTCTTGGCTTGAGCTTCCTTTCCCATCTCCATCATCTACGGACTGTTCGTCCATCTTCAATTCTTGTGATCTGGCTGGCACTCACCTTAGTCTTTGATATCGTTCGCTGCAGGACACTATGGGCCATCGAGTCTGCAGAGTCTGCAGCTGCTGCCTTCAGTGTTTCTGTTGGAATCAAAGTCGTTCTGCTTGTACTTGAATCATTAGAGAAGCGGAGCATCTTGCTGCCCGAATATCAGAGCTTGCCGCCAGAGTCAACGGCAGGTGAACTCAACCAGTGGTTCGCTTGGTGGATCAACCCGGTTCTTCTTGGAGGATACAAGAAGCAACTGTCGTTGAGCACTCTTCAAGATGTAGATCATAGTCTACTAGCTCCGGAGGAAGGCAGTAACCTCTACTCGCGTTGGACTTCTTGTATGTGGCTCATCTCAATCAACAGTCGTTCCAAACTTACAGCTGACTTTGACAGCCCGTCGCAAAGAAAAGCCAACGGCACTCCTCGTCGTCTGCATGCTACTCAAGAGGGGTCTCTTCTACAATGGCATCATCCCTCGCATCATCCAATCTGGCTTCACCTTTGCCCAGCCCTTTCTTATCCAACGTCTAGTCATCTACATACAAAGCCCCCAAGCCATCGAGCGACCGGCTTTTGGCACTGGGCTCATCGTATCATACGCAATCGTCTACATCGGAATAGCAGTCTCGACGGCCCTCACGCAACAGCGCACCTTTCAACTTATTGCTAGTATGAGAGCCGATTTAATCGACTCTATCTATCGCCACACACTCCACATTCGATCTACATCGCTGCGAGACGCCGAGGCCGTTACCATCATGAGTGCTGATGTTGAGAGGATCATGACGGCTTTTAGAAACCTACATGAGCTCTGGGCGTCACCTATAGAGATCGGGATAGTCCTCTGGCTCCTGAACACAGAACTCGGCCTTGCTGTTCTGGGTCCTGCTGGTGCTGTTATCATTTGTGCTTGTCTTGCTGCCGCGGTAGCGTCAGGCGCTCCCTCAGCACAGAAAGTCTGGCTTGATGTGATCCAGTCTCGCTTGGCCGCCACCACTTCAGTCCTCAAGGTGATGAAAGCTGTCAAGATGACAGGGCTCGGTGATAAGATGAGCAAGACCATTGATGATATTCGCGAGAAGGAAGTCAAGACCTCGTTCGGCTACAGGCTTGTCCTGCTCAAGATTGTTTGCATCTCCTACTTGACCATTTCTCTGTCCCCTGTAGGGGCATTTGGTATTTACATCTTGCTACAGAGGTACATGGACTACGCAATTCTTGACATGACAAGAGTGGTGACCACTTTGACATTGCTCCAACTTCTCATTGCCCCCATGTCTCTTCTTGTCGAAGGGCTGGGTGGTCTCATGGGTGCTATTGGTTGCTTTCAGAGAATCCAAGACTACCTGAATACTAAGACACGCCTTGATAGCAGAGATTTTGATGAGCCTCGTCTGATACGATCGCGACCATCGACACCTCCCCTTCCCAGCAAGGCTTCTTCAGACACTCAAGTGGAGAAGAGCTCGAACACGTCAGAAAAGGCTCAAGAAAGCGCCCCCGTCGAGGTCTGCGAGAGGGAAGTTCACGAGCCTACACCGGTTCCAGAGAACACCGCCGCGATAGCACTCCATCACATATCAGCCCGATGGCAAGATGATGGGAAGCCCAACATCGAGGACATTACTCTCGATATTCGTCAAGGTAAACTCACCATGATTATTGGACCCGTTGGAAGTGGCAAATCCACTCTACTGTACACCATGCTCAGCGAGACCCTGCTATCAGATGGCATCATAAAGTCCAACGTCCAAGATGTCGCCTTCTGTGCACAGTCTCCATGGATCATCAACGCAACGGTGCAGAAGAACATCATCGGCTCCCTTCCACTCGAACCAGAATGGTACTCCACCGTTGTCAACGCGTGTGCTCTCTCCCATGACTTTGAACATTTCTCTCAAGGTGATCATATGCTGGTCGGAAGTAACGGTATCAGCTTGAGTGGTGGGCAGCAGATGCGTCTTACTCTTGCTCGAGCTCTTTATTCCCGTAAAGACATGATCATCATGGATGATGTCCTAAGCGGTCTCGATGCCACAACCGAGAAAACCGTCTTTTCGTCAGTATTTTCCAAAGACGGTCTTCTCAAGCGCCATGGAACTACTGCAATTCTGGCTACAAATTCGGTGCATCGCTTGGCAGAGGCTGATTTCATCCTAGCCCTTGGATCAGATGGCATGATAGCCCAGCAAGGTACTTATGAAGAGCTCTCCAAGATTGACGGATACGTTGCGAGTTTGCAGGTTGAAGAAAGACATGACCAGGGCACCGTGAATCCTGGAGCGAGTCCGTCAGGCGCCGTCCGCGAAGCTCTCGCCAAAGCCCTACCAGAGATCAACGCCACTGATGCCGCGACTGGAGACTTGAACACGTACAGGTACTATATCGAATGTTTTGGCTGGGTCAAGTGGTGCATTTTCGTCTTCATCTGTGCATCATTCGGGTTCTTCTCAATCTTCCCCCAGATCTGGATAAAGTGGTGGGCTGGAGACAATGTCAAGAGCCCATACAGTAACGCAGGGTACTATTGGGGTGTATACCTTTTACTTGGCATCTTGACTGTTGCCAGTCTTGGTGCTGCAGCTGGGTACGTCAAGTATCAAAACGATGTTCGCAGTTACTAACCTTCATAGATTTCTCATCACAAGTCTTGCTCCCCGCGTGGCCAGAACCCTACACAGCCGTCTTTTATCTACCGTCATGAATGCCCCCATGTCTCTGTTCTACTTATCCGACTCTGGCTCTATTGCCAACCGCTTCAGCCAAGATATGGAACTCATCGATATGGACCTTCCACTATCGCTCATCAACACTGTCATTATGATTTTTGTGCTAATCGCTCGAGCAATCTTTATCGCTGTTACAGGAACCTACGTGGGAATCGCATTGGTCTTTTGTATCGCGGTTGTCTACTTTATCCAGAGCTTCTATCTTCGGACTTCGCGAACACTGAGACTGCTTGACATTGAATCTAGATCCGTTCTTCTCACTCACTTCCTCGAGACATTAGATGGCCTGGTGACCATCCGTTCGTTTGGTTGGGGCCAGTTCTTTATCAAACAGAACGAAGAGCTTGTCGGTGTTGTGCAGAGGCCATTCTACATCTTGTTGAGTGTACAGAGATGGCTTAGTCTTGTTCTGGATCTTGTTGTTGGTGGTATTGCCATAATCTTGGCCACAATTGCCGTCCAAGCAAAAGACCTGGATGTTGGTCTATTGGGACTGGCTCTAGTCAGCATCGTTGGCTTTAGCGCTGGTCTCAAGCAACTCATTACACATTGGACTATACTAGAGACTTCGGCTGGAGCTGTCACTCGAGTAAAGTCCTTCATCAACACAGTCAAGTCAGAGCACCACGACACAGAGACTGAGACCCCGCCAGAGAACTGGCCTCAGAATGGTCTCGTCGAATACCGCAACGTGGTAGCATCGTACAGCAAGGAAGCTGGCCCGGTTCTCAAGGGTGTCTCTTTCAAGATTGAGCCAGGTCAGCATATTGGTATATGTGGCCGTACGGGAAGCGGGAAGAGCTCCCTGATCGCCTGTCTTTTCCGTCTAGTTGAGCTTGACAGCGGGTCTATATGTGTTGACGGAGTGGATATCTCGACAATCCCTCGACAATCAGTACGCAGTGGTCTTATTGCTCTTCCTCAGGACGCCTATCTTCTCCCTGGCACGGTTCGCTTCAACGTTGATCCCATGGGCAACAACGAGGACGACAAGATCATCGAAGCGCTTGAAGATGTAGGGTTGTGGAAGATGCTGTCTGGTGACGGACTAGATGCTGAGCTTCCCCGAAATCTCCTCTCTCACGGTCAACAGCAACTCGTCTGTGTGGCACGAGCCATGCTGCGTAATTCCTCGGTTCTTGTCCTAGACGAGGCCACGGCTGCTGTTGACGCTGAAACTGAGACTCTGATCCAGCGTATCATACAAGAGCGCTTCAAGAAACATACCGTCATTGCTGTGGCTCATCGTCTAGACACTATCCGAGACTTTGACTACGTGGCCGTTATGAGTGCTGGCGAACTGGTAGAGTGGGACTCTCCAGATAGGCTGATGGAGAGGGACAGTGCCTTCAAGAGGTTGTATGACGACATGAAGGGCGTATCTGGCGAGGAATGAAGACGCGTTTAGAGAAAAGACAAGAAGAGTTAGGGGGTTATCAGTGTAATAATTAGGTCATACTATGAATACAACTATTTATATTTCGCAGCAAGTATATATTCTGTTAAATTCAAGATATGACTTTGATATTCTTTTATATCTGGTAAACCGCTGCGGACTTGGTCGCCGAATTGGCATCGTTCTTGGTGGACGTCTTGGCTGTGGCTAAGCATCGGAGGTGGCGGTGTTGAGATGAAGCTTGGTCGGCGCTACGGACCACCAAGGACCGGACAAACTATTATCCGTCAGATCCGCAACCCAGCCCGCGGACGGTTCACATTTGGGAGTTTACCTTACCCTAGACTTGGCTTTGGTCTTGGATGGAGGGCTTCGTGGGCTGGTGTGTAGGAAAGGAATAAAGGCTGTTCGGCTGAGAGGTTTCTTACAGTGTTTGGCTGGACAAGGCACCAGGCCGTCATGCTTTGCAGAGTTGACCGAGACCACTTTATTAAAATCTATCATTTTCGGACTCATGCATTTGTTACGGTTGACAGCAGGTTTCCAACCTGCTAAAAGCCGACTTCTGGTTGCGTGGTATGAGGCACGATATTTTTATCCTGGGTATAGTGATTGTGCTTTAAAACTATGTATTTATATTTATACTTTCGGGATACAACTAAGAATGCCATAGAAAGAAAATCCTAACTGCGTCTCGAACACGGAATATTTATAGCAGCAATACGAATGCTAGGATTCCTACTTAACCGCGAAGTTCCCATGTGGCTAGGTAGTGGCTGAGAGGTGTGGCTTAGAGATTCTACCGAATGCATCGGAGAAGGGTTCTTCCGCCCCGCCGGAGTCTTCCCCTTCTGTCGACATGTCATCTTGGACCCGGTTGACACGTTGGTTCCTTTTCTGAGTTTTGAAATAAATAAACAACAGTTGTTATGTTGATGCAAGTATACTCCGTCTGTTCGCCTGCCTATAGACATCGATGTGGTCTGAAATGAAGCCAATCGTAACAGGGAGAGTATGATCATATAAAGCTACCGGATGGAATATTGAAATCAACTATAAAAGAATGACAAAAGAAAATAGCTACAGTCAAAAAGAACCAAGTAACTTATCCACCACTTGTCCAAATATCGTGTTGATCGTCTCAGCCTTTTCCTCTCTTAAGACATCATCCCAGTACCCAACAAACGCCTTCACCGAATCGTGACCAATCTGAACGCCAATTGTAAGATCCCACTCGTTTGGATCTCTTCCCCAAACATGCTGAAAACAAAGACCTTGTTCTGTATCCTCACAATGTACTTGCGTGTCTAGATACTGCAGGCTCATGACTGAGTTCCATAGAGGCCGAACTGATCCTACGAGGCTGTATTGACGCTCAACCGAAGCCAAGAAGTCATCTTGAACATCACGTAGCAACTGGTGTAGCTCGATCTTGCTGTCAACCTTGCAAAGAAGCATGTTTATCAAGGGACCAACCATATTGCCAACGTCTCGGAGAGGAACGTCACGGTTCGCAGTCATGTATCCAAACAGAGACTTCTCGCTTCCATTATATGCACAAAGAACAAGACCCCAGACGGTTTGGAAGAAAGTAGCCATGGTGATGCTACGCCCCATACAAAAGGATCGTATCTTTGCCGCGGCATCGGCGTTGATGGACAGGTCCATTGTCTTGTGTCTAGCCCCAACTTGACGATGACGCCGCTGAGAACAAGGAGCTACATCTCTCACAAAATCCTGCCAGTAGGAAGCTGATTGATCTGTGTTTTTCTTGTCTTGCCACAGCACGAAATTGCTGAATGGGGGTGCTGAACCAGACAAGTGTCCGTGATGGTAAGCTCGCTGCAGGTCACGCATGATAATGGTTGTAGAGTATCCATCATTGATTGCATGAGAAATTTCAAGCTTACAAGCTGTTTCCTCGCCGTCAACACTCTTGAATATTGTAAGCTGGTGATGAGGTCGGTTGCTGCTGTAGTCAACAGATCTGTAGGCTTTTGTCTCGGTAGCCATGTCTGTGCATGTGACGACAGGCACGTGAGTCTTGTACTCTGATAGAACGACCTGACTATGATAGCCTGGATGCTCAATGCTGGGTACAAAGACAGCACGCAAGATCGAGTGTCTGTCAATGACCTGCTGCCATGCTGATTTGAGTCTCTCTGTGTTGATCTTGCCATTCGTGATGCTGTAAACCATCTCAATCTCGTAGAGACCAAGCTCTGGATTGCTATCCATAGCAGACAGCATAAGCTGCTGTAGCGGTACACAAGGGATGATCTCTGCCACGTTGTTGACGTTGATCCCCAAACGGATGAGTTCTTGCTGTGTCTTATCATCTCTGTCAAAGTCATGGGCAGCCGCCTCCAGTTCGACTTTGGATTTTTCAATCCAAGCAGCTATTTTCTCTTGGTGATGCATTTTCTTGTTGTACTTAAACATCATCTTGAGTCTACCACCTGAGACCATAGCCGACACGTCCAGGAGAGCTAGGCGCTTGAGGTCAGGGCCGTTGTCGACAATCTTTTCCGTGTCAAGTAGTGGTGCATCAGAGAAAAGAGCGTCGGATGATTCCAGCTGCCGGAACTGCCCGAGGTAGTTGAGCAGTATCTCCATGTGGGTTGAACCTGGTCCAAAGTTGCCTGTGCCGATACTATAATGTGGTCCTGCAGGCACCATGGTCTGCCTTACATTTGTGACGGCTGGGATTGTTTCGTTGATACTTCCGCCAACAGAAGAAATACGCAGAGGTGTTATCGTCGTGAACCAACCAACGGTACTTGACGGGTCGATATCATCCCGTGTGGTGTCTCGACCATGTCCTTCAGAGAAGATAGTAGGCAATGTTGGGCGGTCTGCAAACTCAGTCGAAAAGGCCCGGAGCAAGGCGGCCGAGATGATATCGACGGGTTCGATATTGCTGAAATTGCCGCACCTTGTTAATAGACTTTTAGTCGAATCCGCGTCGAGTGTGTACGAGCACTCGATGACATCGCCGTACTTGTCTTCTTGATCTTCCATATGCCAGTAGGCAAGGTCTGGAGCTGGGAGCTCTTCCAACATAGATTCAACCATTTTGTTCTCAGCTGAAGTTTGGTCGAATTGAGACTTTTGCGAGCGAAGCCACGTTTGGAACGACAGTGGCTCCTGGAAATCTGGCACAGTTCCTGGTGCGGTGAGGAAGTCCTCCATCTCGCCAAGCAGCACCAGCCAGGACACAACATCCACAACGAGATGATGAGCTGAAAGAAGCAGCAACTGTTGTTGTTTCTCAAGGCTCCCAATCTGCAAGAGACAGACTGATAATAGCGGTCCATGTGTAACGTCAAAGTAAGGGGAGCGCTGTGCCAAGTGCTGGGATAGTTCGCCTCGATCCCGTAACTCCTCAATCTGGAAGGTGTATGATCCTTCAACGTCATTTGTCAAGTATTGCACCCATTCACCCTGGTCATTGGGGGAGAATCTTGACCGAAGCATAGGATGACGCTCGACGATGATACGGATAGCTTCCCGAAGCTTTGAAGCCTCTATCTTGTGACTGACCTTGAGAAGCAATGTCTGATTAAAGTGAGATTTGGTCACTCCACGGGTCGGGCCGGCGGTTTCGAAAAATAGTTTCTGAATAGGCGAAAGCTCGAAAGGTATATCCAGAAGCTGGTCTGCTGCGATGACAGCAGAAGACTTGTCATCGACAAGGATGGCACCATCAGCAAGTTCAGCTATCGTCTGGTGGCTGAGGATATCTCGAATACTGAGATCAATACCGGCTGCTCGTAATTTTGTTCGAAGCTGCATAGCGGCGATGGAGTCACCACCAAGACCGATGAATGAGCGATTGGTTTGGAAGTTTGACAGATTGAGGACTTGGCCAACAGAGTTGGCTAGAAACTGGCCTTGAGGAGACAGATCTTGTGCGTCTTGTTGATCAGAATCGCTTTCGAGCAGCTGCTCGTACGTTTCCTGGTCTAGCTCTGTGAGCCATCGGCTAACAGAGTTTCTATCAGTCTTGCCGTGGCCTGTTCGGGGGACACTAGTAACACCGATCCAGATGCTAGGAACCATGTAGCTAGGAAGCTTCTCTTCCAAAATACGTCGAAGGCTGGCGGATGCCTCTCTAGTCTTGTCAGGCGGGAGCAAGGCCATTTCTTGGTCCTCAGATACATCGTTGTTGGACAATGACAGCACAGTCACTAACTTGCCCTGCAGAAGCCCTTGTTGAGGTAAACAGGCAATAGCGTGTAGCACACTGCTGTGTGACAAGAGGTGAACTTCAACCTCTTTCAGCTCAACTCGCTGACCACGTACTTTGACCTGGTCATCTTTACGACCAACAAAGCACAAGATGCCATCATAGTCGTAACGGGCCATGTCGCCCGTTCTGTACATGCGACGACTTGGCTCAGCCCACGTCGGATACACGTAGGAATCTTGCGTCTTGACTTGATCTCCAAGGTAGCCGCGAGAAACGATAGGACCATCCATTACAATCTCACCGACACTACCTACAGGGACCAGTTTGTTGGCATCGTGAGGATCGCAGAGCCACATGTGACAACCTATGGCTGGACCAAGCCGTTTGGGTGAAGTCTCTGGTTTAACGTGTGTAGTGGCTGAGCCATAGATAGTGGTTTCTGCTGGGCCATAGACGAGAATCAAGTTGAGTCGGTGAGCCCATAATTTGATGTTCTCGTGTGTTGGGGCCTCTCCACCCAGAGCGAGTGTGCGGAGAGTAGGCATAGCTGATGGCTCAAGCAGCTGAGCTACTGTAGGTGTCACAAACATCCAGTCAGCGCGGTACTTGGTCACAGCAGCGGCGAGATCATTGACCCGTTCCTCTTCTGAAGGTATGCATACTGTTCCACCGCGTTGCAATGTTGTCAGTATGTCGGCACAGCTGACGTCGAAGGTATAGGCCGCAAATTGGAAAACCCTTGTTTCTCTGTTGATCTCGAATCTCTGGCCATGAGCATATGAGCTTGATGCCAAGTTTCCATGTTCGACGATAATTCCTTTTGGACGCCCAGTACTTCCCGATGTAAAGAGGATGTAGGATGCGCTGCTTGGGCTAACCTGAGGGAGTTGGGCTTGTATGGCTGAGAATTCGGAGATGGAGTCTTGGTTGATGGCCCATGTCGGTACTATGCCTGCGAAGTCGTTTCCAATGGTTGTTGACGAGACAAGCACAAGCCCGGCCTCAGTTTGTTTCAGAATATCCTTCTTTCGGTCGATTGGATGCGAAACACCAAGCTGGGCCACCGCTCCTCCAGCCTTGAGCACTCCGAGTACCGCAACAACCGCCCACTTAGACTTGACAAAGCAGAGAGGCACGATGTCACCGACGCCAATGCCATATTTCGAGATCAAGGCTTTGGCCACCCACGTCGAATATTTATCCAGTTCTGAGTACAGCATCTTTCCATCATGACCATCAATAGCAACGTCGTCGGGATGAGAACGGGTCTGTTGCGAGATCACATCATGGATTGCCATATTGACTGCTTCCCAAGGTTGTTGGTCGTTCCACCGATGGATTGTCTCAAGATCCTCTGGGCTCACCATCTTAACCTCGTTCAGTGTCTGATGCTGTGCCATCCTGCCGAGCTGCTGGAAGACATATCTGAACTGTTTGCAGAGGCGATCCATGTGATCAACAGACACAAAATGTGCATCGAATCTAGCATCCATGGTAACTCGGATCTTGTCGTGGTCATTGGCCGACCCAAGGATGCACTCCATGACGAGAGGATAGTCATAGTACTCGGTCATCAGGTTTCCAAGGCCGTGAAACTCGTCAAGGAAAAAGTCCAATCCAAGCTTTTCCGCATCGTGCTGGACGACAAACAAGTTTCTGAAGCTCAATGCGGCTTTCACATCTGGGCCAAGTTGGTGAAGAGACTGGAGACCGGCGTGCTGATAAGGAATCATAGAGTCGGCTTGTTCTTGAACCTTGTGTAAAAAGTTGCCAATGCTTTGTGTCATGTTAAGTTGTATCCGAATGGGCACCGTGGTTACTGTAGGACCCATCATATCCTCAATACCGTCGAGAGGAGTATCACGTCCGGACAGTGCGGCCCCAAACACGACATCATCCGAACCCTCATATTGTGCTGTAAGCATTGCCCAGGTAGCTCTTAGCAAGGTCGAACTACGAATACCCGAGACACCTTGGATCCTTGGCACATCGAATGACCAAGTATGTCTGTGGTTAGGCTTGGGGTCATGAGATGGACTGGAAGAAGGAAAGCTTCTGGGACTGCCACCACTGAGTTGCTGACGCCAGAAATCAGCTGATGCATCCACGTCAACGGACTGAAGGTAGTGACTGAAGTCGCTGAATGGAGGAACAGTGAGCGATGACATATTGTCCTTGTAGAGCGTCTCAACGGCAGCCAGCATCTTGGCTGCACTAACACCGTCGTACAATGCGTGGTGAATCGTCCAGATGAACTTGGAAGATATCCTGGAGATGGCAAATGTTGTGAGAGGCCCGCCATATCGGATGTGGGTGAGTTTTTTGTTATCCAGATACTCTTCAACAGAGAGGGGTGTGTCGTCCCATTCGAGGCTCTTCTTGGCAACAACCTGATGAGCTTGAGCGTCCGCGTCAAGAATGATACGAGTGCGTAGAACTGGGAACACCTCTGCGGCCCTTTTCCATGTGGCTTTGAATCTGTCGATATCTAAAGACGCAGGCAGGTCAAAGATCTTGGTCTCGATGTAAGCACCCGGTTTGTCTGCTGTGATGGCAACAAGACTCTGCTGTAGCGGCGTACAAGGGTAGATGTCCTCGACATCACCCTTGTTCAAGCTACATTGTTGACTGGCCAGAGTAAACAAATCTGAACGTATCGATCGAGTCTTTTCCGTTCCGGCTGCGCTGGTAGCAGGGTCTCGAAGACACTTGGCCATCTGTGACAAAGTAGGGTTACCAAAAATGTCGGCAACTAGTAGTGTCTTGCCAATGCGCCGAGCAGCAGATGAGAGACGCATCGCCCAGATGGAGTCACCACCCAGTTGGAAGAAATGATCATCGACGCTGATGGAGTCGACAGATATTCCAAGAGTATCTGCCCAAAGACCTTGCAACAGTCTTTCCTCATCCGTCAGGTCTCGCGATGATGTCTTTCCGACAACAATGAGAGAGTATTGTTGTAGCTGCTGTCGCGAAAGCTGTGCACCGAGTTCAAAGATTGCTCTTCTGTCTTTCTTGCCTGTCTGTGTAGTAGGCATATATCCAATCCCAACAAAGAATGCGGGAACCATGTAAGGATGCAGTGTGTTCTTGAGATTCCGTTGCAATTCCGCCAAACGCTGGCTAGTTGATTCTGATAGGGGCGTGATAAGTGACGAACTTGACTCGATCTTGATAAAGGCAGCCAAGGCGGGCTTCGTGACATCTCCTTGTTGGTATATCAAGTCGACGACGACTCCGTCGGATGGAAAGCCATTAGAAACAATGTGGTACTCTACCTCGCTGCACTCAATTCTTTGCCCGTGGAGCTTGATCTGTGTGTCATTGCGACCCATGTAAATAAGAGACCCCTCGACGTCGTACTTCACGAGATCCCCAGTCTTGTACATTCGCATACTGAGAGTACCCAGCAGGGTCGCAAACTCTGGATCGTTCACGAATAAGTCGGCGGTCTTGCTTGGCTCCTTGTGATAACCTCTCGTGACAATAGGACCTTCAACACAGAGTTCACCAATGCTGCCGATGGGAACCAGACGATTATGGTTGTTTTTGTCAGTGATCCAGGTACGACAACCCAAGCCGTGGCCGATATTGCTGGGCGACGTTTCCGACTTCAACCGCGTAGTGCTAGTGTTGATGGTGCATTCTGCCGGCCCGTATACCTTGGTCTTGTTAGTAAACTTCCTCAACAAAAGACAAAGACTTACGTTGAGAAGTTTGATCTTTCCCGCCCATTTTTCATGTAAGTCTGCTCGGATCTTCTCTCCTCCCAGAGCAAGATGTTTGAGTGTAGGGACATCGTCCGGGTTCAGAGACTCTGCTACCGTTGGCACAAGACAACACCAGTTGACGTTGTACTTGGCGATTGCCAGTGCGATATCACCCATTCTCTCCTCCTCGGAAGGAATACACACACAACCTCCCCGCATCAGAGTGACTAGAATGTCAGAGTTAGAGTTATCAAAAACATGGGCTGCGAACTGCAGAGTCCGCGTGTTTTTGTCGATACCCATGTGCTCGGCCTCGTAGTGCTGCATGGAACAAAGACTCTGATGCTCAACCACGACACCTTTAGGCTGGCCTGTACTGCCAGATGTGAAGAAAACACTGGCTACGTTCTGTGGTTGGGCATCAGATAGAATGGGCTGAGTTGGTGAAGGGAGAGAATCCACCAAATCTTGGTCAAGAGCGATAACTTGAGGAACCAAACCATCGAAAAGGCTTTTGTGTTTCGGTGAGCAAACAACGACCTTGGCCTCGATAGTCTCAAGTATCCCTTGCCTGCGAGCAAGAGGCCAGGTCGGGCTCAGCTGTACGAATGCACCACCAGCTTGCATAGTAGCCAACATCGCTACCGCATTGAACTTCGACTTGTTAACGCAGAGACCGACCATGGTCTCTGGACCAATACCGATCTCTCGGAGCTGAGTCGCGAGCTTTTCGGTCACTTGACCCAACTCTTTGTAAGTGTAGTCGCCATCCCAGGCACAAATTGCAGGAGAGCTGGGGCACTCAATGGTACGCTGAGCAACAATATTGTGAACACACTCTTGGACTGCCTCAGGAAGATGTCCATTCCACTTATTGATCTCCGCAACATCGCTGGGACTGATGGAATCGATGCTACCAATCTCAGCAAACGGGTCTTCACATAGCCTCTGGATGATGAAGCTATAGTGTGCGAGAATACGCTGAATCTGCTTGGTCTGGATAACGGCACTGTCGTACTGGGCCTCCAACGTGACGCTATCATCATCGTTCAGAACACATTTGATGACAAGCGCAAAGGTATCAAAGTCCTCGATATCGTTCACAATGGCCTCGAACCCTTTGGCTCCTTCTCCTGATGAGGAAGTCAAAGATGACGGCTGGATAACCAAGAGGTTGGAGAGATTGTCGATAACAGATCGGGCCTTTTCACCAACTCTCTTGATGTTTTGTAAGCCAGTGTGCTGGAACGGCACCATCGATGAGACTTGAGATTGCACCATTGCCAGAAACTCGTCGACAGTTTGGGTTGACTTACCAAGTCTAACCCTCAGAGGAACAGTGGTGATTGCTGGACCGCTCATCTCAGCTATCCCTGGTACAGGTGCGTTTCGGCCAGACAGAGTCTCAGCAAATACGACATCATGGCTGTTGGAGTAATGAGACACAACAATCGCCCACGCAGCTCTGACCATGGTTGCCACTGAAACGCCAGCAGATCGCTGCATCTTGATTTCAAGTCGCACCTGTTTGTCTGGTTGTGCCGTCTTTTCCATACCAGCACTCGAGACCGGGAAACTCGCTGGCGTGTCTTCAGTCTCTGGAAACTGATGAGACCAAAACGCCACTGTCTCTTGAGAAGATACCGATTCAAGATACCGAATCAGGCCTTTGAATGGGACAGAGCTTACTGTAGTGCTAGTAGAGTTGTACACACGACTGACCTGGTCGAACAGAATGCCAGCGCTCCACGCGTCGTACATGGCATGGTGAGCAGACCAGACAAAGTAGTGGGAGGTGCCCTCATGAATAATCGCAGGCCTCCAGAGAAGACCACCGTAAGTCACAGGAGATTTTCGATCTTCTTCCAGGTATGCTGCCAAGTTATCCCTCTCAACCCAGGTAATTTCAGTGTCGAGCACAGCTTGAAGTGGCCGCTCGAATGCATCAACGTTGACGATCCGGGTCCTCAAGATAGCTTCAGATCTTGCCACAATATCCCAGGCCTTTTTGAACTTTTCAAAGTCTCCGTCTGTGATCTTGAAAGCTCGTTGCGCTTTGTAGACACCCTGTTGACGGATGGACATGGCCATAAGACCTTCTTGAAGTGGTGAGCAGGGGTACAGGTCCACAACTGCATCACTTGTCACGCCACATTGGATGGCAGCCTCATATTTGACAGTTTTGAGGACGTTGGGAGAGACTGGGAGCAATTCGAATGGTTCACCAACGTCCAGAGCTTTAATATTGCGCATGGCGAGGGCCATATCAGAAAGCACTGGCGAAGAAAACATGTCAGTGACAGAGATGGAAACCCCTTGGGCTCTCGCTGTAGAAACGAGGCTCATGGCAGCTACTGAGTCGCCACCTATGCGGAAAAAGTCACTGCCCGCGCTGATGTTGTCTGGTGGAATGCTGAGAACCTTACTCCAGAGAGTTTGCAGGAACTTTTCGTCTTCCGTTTGGGGTGCTATCTTCTCCCCTGTTGTGAGCATGTAGCTAGACAATTGATCTTCTGACAGATTAGAAACCATCTCTCTCAACTTGGGTCGATCTAGTTTCCCATTTGCAGTCTTGGGCGTTGATTTGGTTTGAAGAAACAAAGACGGCACCATGTACTGAGGAAGAACGGCTCTGAGATTGGCGTCCAGGTTCGCAAGCCTGTGTCCATCAATTGGCAATAGGAAATTGTCTGGCTCTGTCCAATCTTGGTCTAAGAGCTGGATGAAGGCCACAAGAACCTTGCCCTGGAAGAGATTGCCAATGTGAATAGCATCGACAGAAACTAGGCTTCTACCACCAAGATGTGTCTGAATTTGGTGCGTGATCTCTTCAAGTTCCACACGTTGACCATGGACTTTGATCTGTGTATCCCTACGACCGAGGATGCTGAGCGTGCCATTGCTGTTCAGACGACACATGTCCCCTGTCCGGTAAAATCTCCTGTCTTCCTCGGGACTCATCCTTTGCGCCCACTCTGGGTTTTGTATGAATGCGGTGGCAGTCTTGTCTGGGTTTTTGAGATACAAACGAGCGACAAGTGGTCCTTCAAGGAGAAGTTCTCCCGCTGCCCCTGGAGGGACGAGCTTGTTCACATTGGTTGCATCAACAATCCAAACCCAGCAGCCTGGGGCGGGACCGACATTGGATGGGCTTGACTCTTTAGTGAGAGCTTCAGTACATGTCACAGACACGGCTGCTTCTGCTGGACCATAGGTGTTGTGCAACTCAACTCGGTCAGCCCATAGGTCTTTGGCCGCGTTAGCCAGAGGCTCTCCGAGTTGAAAGATACGCTTGAGGGAGGGAACTCGGTCAGGCTGGATGAGGCTCATGACAGTACTTGTCAAGTTGGCCCAGTTGGCACCTAGACGCTCAATAGCAGCGCCCGGGTCGTTGACACGATCGTCATCCGAAGGCACACAGACGCAGCCTCCTCGCTGAAGAGTGGTGAAGATGTCTTGATTCGAAACATCAAAAGTGTACGACGCGAACTGGAAGACACGCGAGCTGCTGTCGAGCTTCAAGACAGGGCCCATAAGATCCGAGTTGCTTGCCATTGACGAATGCTCTATCACAATAGCTTTGGGCTCGCCTGTGGTGCCTGAAGTAAATACGACGCAGGCGGCGTTGCTCGGACTAAGCTCTGGACATGGGCAACTGTCATTCTCAGGTAGGCCTCTGATAAAGTTCTCATCCACGAAAACAAGGTTGTCAACATTCTTGAAGAGATTAACCTTGTCGGAAGTAGTACAGACGATTGTCGCGTCAACTGCATTGACAAGTGTCTCTAGACGCTGCGCAGGATGGCCAGGATCTAGGCCGACAAAAGCACCTCCAGCTTTGACGATGGACATCATGGTAATGACTGCCCAGCAGGACTTTGGGAAGCAATGCGGGACTATGACCTCTGGACCGACGCCTAGAGTCCGTAGGTGATGTGCGAAACGAGTTGTTACGTCGTCGAGCTGCTTATACGTCCAAGAACCATCCCAGCCATGAATAGCCGGCGCATCAGGGCGAGATTTGGCATTCTCTTCAAAATGGATGAACATGAGACGATCGGACTTTGGGCGAGCAGGACCGTTGAATTCGTTGATCTTGGACATGTGGTACTCGCTGACCAAGTCGACTTCACTGACAGTCAAGTCTGGGCTGGACAGGATACCAACTACCGCCTGGTTGAACGCACTGGTGACGTTTTGTGCTTGAGCTGGCGTTAGGTAGTCTGTCCAATGCCTGAGCGTTGCTCTAACGTCATTCTTGGAGAACCAGATATCGAGTGTAAGAGCATACTCTGTCGGATCACTGATGGACACGTTCTTGACGCTGATGCTAGACGTTTGCAATTCAGAGACCTCTTCATCACTATTGAAAGTAATGATTGTGTTGAACAAGGAACTGCCAGATGTCTTGATTGCATGCCCAATGTTGGCAAGACCACAATATTGATGGGGGAGAGATGCCACAAGATCAGTTACTGCTTTATCAAGGACCTGCGACACTTTTGTGTCTTGGCCGACTCCAAGTCGACACACAAGCATAGTGAGAAAAGCACCAACGCCATCTTCGATACCAGGAAGGGGTACATCTCTCCCGGAAGATATCATACCGAAGCAAACATCGTCAGACTCGGTGTATCTTCGAAGCACTAGAGCCCAGGCAGCCTGAAAGACGGATACTGCGGAGATATTGGCACGCTGACAGAATCTAGACAGCTCTTGTGAAGAAAAGGTGAAATCGATCGGTGCGTCTTCAGCGGCCTGGGTGTGTGATAGCTTCTCGGAGGTAGCAAGACAAGGGAAGATACAGGGTTGAAGGTCATCCAAGTGCTGCTTCCAGAAGCCGAGTGTGTCCGCGATTGGAAGCTTACGAGTATACTCGATGTATCGGCTGAAGTTGAAAACAGGCTTCAACGGTAATTGATCCTCATAACCAAGTGCAAGGTCTCGAACCAAGTTGGCGATTGACGTTCCATCGATGATAGCATGGTTGATATCCAGCTTAACTAAAAGCTTAGCCTTCCCAGAAATACAGATGGTCATCAGGTGAGGGATCTTTCCGCTTGTAAATGACAAAGCATCCTGGTTCCGAAACACTCCATACGCCTCCTGGTCTGACGAGCACTCGATGATCCTCACATCTGGATCAATTTGTCTGAGTACCACCTGATCAAACAGGCCTGACTGCGCTGAGCTTTCCAAAAACACCGTACGGAGGGAAGCATGTCTCTGAACGACCTGTCTCCACGCGTTGGCCAGACGGACTGGGTCAACTGTGCTATGTGGCATACGAGGAGTGACCTTTGCGATGTTGAAATGTTGGTATGCGTTGCTGTACGGGCGACTTTGACTGACAAGAAGACCCTGTTGCATCGGTGAACAGGGGTAGACGGCTTCTATCAGAGACACATCGGTGGTGATGGTAGGGAGTTGAACTAATAGCAGTCGATCTAGACCATCATAGGTCAGGGGAAGGAGAGGAAAGTCGGCAAGTGAGTGCTGAACTGGGGATGCAAGTAATTGGTCAAGCAAGTCGCTGACAGTTGACTCAATAGCCTCGATCCAAGACTGTATCCTGTCTTGATCTTGGGATAGAGCACTGTAGGCAAAGTTGATGACAAGCTCCTTGTTGACTAGTTTGGAAGTAACATCAACCATAGAGCTTCTTCCTGTTCTCTTGTACCCTTGTCCTGGCTCAAAGGATAAGAACTGCAGTACAGACTTTGTATTCAAGGAAAGCTCATTGGGGGCCAAGGCTAGGTAGTTAAAGAAGATGTCGAACTCAGGGCCTGGCTGGCTTTCTGAGTCCAAGCCATCAGTGTCACTTCCTATTAAACCACAACGAGCATCTCGAACTCTCTTCAACGTGCTCACAATACTTGAGTCCACAGGTCTCTTCAGTTTCAGCTCTTTGAAGACTTGGAAACATCCAACGGCAGAAGTATAATCCACTGCTGGATCATCGGAGGTGCGGTCCTGGTCGATGGTGTATGTGGTAGGCAGGTTGCCGCCAAACGTCTGGCCGTAAGCGTCGAGAATAGCTGTTAAGATGAGATCTTTCGGTTCAGTACGGAGAGTTTGTTGGATCTTAGAGCCCAGCAGTATGCCCGTAGTGTTCTTATTCAAAACAAGACTTCTTTCCAGCACAATCTCGCTGGAATCTGTGGCGGATGAATACGTTGAATCGGGCGTCCGAATACCACGATCGGTGAAGATGTTTCCGGGTGTTTTGGCCCCCAGAGCCTGCTTGACCCATTGGTGGAAATGGGTTGACCCTTTTGTACTGAGTGACCCAGTAGAAAGGTGGGATGCTATATCCTGAACGATGAGATTCCAGGACGTTGTATCCACCACAGCTGGATGCGCACCCAAGAGTGCAAGTTTTCTGGTCTCCGTTTCGAACAATTCAACTGAAAGCACTGGTCCCTTTTTACCGATAGATGCCTTGACAGATTCCGAGATGATGTCTACATCATCTAAACTATCGTGAACTTGGAATCCGAATGGCTTGTCAGTTTGAGGCACGACTGTCTGAATCCAGCGTCCTCCATCGATACAGAATCGAGTCCTCAGAGGGGCATGATGAGACACAACAGCATCCACTGCCGCTTCCAACTGTTTTGACGTGACGTTGTTTTCCAGCTGCAAGGTCAAGATCTCACCAACATAGTCATCATGGGCCTTCTCATGCTCGCCAAACAGCAAAGGGCCAAGTAATGTACTCTGTACAGCCGAGACATCGACAACCGTCGACTCCAGGTTCTGATCCTGTATAACCCCCTTAACCCGAGTAGCAAGATCCCTGATGCCACTGCTTCTCAAGATGTCCTCAAGGCGAAGAGTAATACCTGCGTTTCTGCAATGGCTAAGAACCCGTAATGCTCCAAGGCTGTCACCCCCCAGGCTGAGAAAGGCTCTGTCGATGGGGGTCTGTTCGGTTGAAAGGTTCAAGGCACGACTATAGATATCTCGCAAAGTCATCTCCAAGTCTGACAAATCTGTATCGTCTGCCTCTTGCCCGTCCAGTTCCATCAGTCGCTCGTAAAATGAGTCTTCCATGGAAACGAGCCATTGTGCTACGAGCTTGCGGTTCAGTTTTGCGGATATGAGCAGTGGCCAAGCCTCGATGGTGATCCAAATGGTGGGAACCATGTATTCTGGCACCAACTCCTTGAGAGATTGCCGTAACTCGGCCACCTGAACTCTCACCGAAGCGTCATCCAGATATACCGGAGGATCTGTCTGACCAGAGTGACCTTCACCGACAAAATCTTTCAAGGAGACCACAGCAACAAGCTTCTCTCGGCAGGGGCCAGTCTTGGGTAAGAAGACAGCAACATGCTTGACGTGGTTATGCTGAGCAATGTTGTGCTCAATCTCTCCAAGTTCGATACGCAGGCCGTGCAGCTTGACTTGGTGATCTTTGCGTCCCATGAAGTATATCGTACCATCAGGATTGAACTTTGCAAGATCTCCTGTTTTGTAAAGACGTATGGTCGTGTGAGGGGGCGCCTCTATGGCTTGCAACCACTCAGTCGACCATGCAGGATTTGAAATGAAGGATTCTGACGTTTTGGCTACGTCGTTGAGATAGCCGCGAGCAAGAATAGGGCCCGATATGAGAAGTTCACCCACAGTACCGATGGGAACCAACTCGTCGTGATCATCCGGCTGTACGATCCAACATAGTCCTCCTACTGCCTTGCCAATGTTGGCAGGGTCGCCATCTGGCTGGACATTTGGCTCACCAGCAGCCGCAACTGAGCATTCTGTCGGGCCATAGCCTATGTGCACAGAATTAGCGATCATTACTTGCAAATACCACTCATGGACTTACCGTTGATGAGTTGCAAACACGGTGCCCATGTCTCGATATCCACCTTGTGTAGTGGCTCTCCTCCCAGACTTAGCGTTTTGAGATCAGGAACCTCGTCAGGTTTAAGCAGCTTAACCATAGACGGGGTGAGAAAGGTCCAGTTGATTCGGTAGGTATTGATGACCCACGCTAGACCATTGATTAAGGCTGCGTCTCCTGGAGTGCACACAGTCGCACCAGATATCAACGACGTCAAGATTTCCAGCATGCTCACGTCAAAGCTGTACGACGCAAGCTGCATGACTCGGCTGGCAGATGTCAAATTGCCCTTTGCCGAATGTTGGACGGCTCCCGAGAGGAAGGCCTGGTGCTGTATGAGACATCCTTTTGGCTTCCCAGTGCTTCCGGATGTGAAGATGACATAGACGAGATCCTCGGGCGTTGCTCTGTTTTGAGGCGCGGTCTCTGACGCTGGCAAATATTCTACCAATTTCTGGTCCACGAGAATAGTTTTGAAACCCATAGACTCCCACGGACTCTGTTGTGCAAAAGACGTGAGCACAAAATCAGCGTCAAGCTGACTCATAATCTCCTCCTTTCGACTCTGAGGATTTGCTGGATCGATGAAAACCAAGGCACCTCCAGCTTTCAAGACTCCCATAAGAGCTGCCACAGCCCAGCACGATTTTTCAAAACACAGGGGAACCATTGAATCAGGTCCGACGCCCTGTTGTACGAGATAATGACCGATCTTATCAGCCACGCTGTTGAGCTGGCTGTACGTGAATACTCCATCCCAAGCGTCAACAGCAACGGCATCTGGCTGTCGAATGGCTTGTTTCTCAAAACGCAGATGAACGCAGTCATGGATTGTCTCTGGGTGTTGAGTTTTGTTCCATAGCCAGAGTTGAGCCTTGTCGGCGTCTGAAGCCAAGGTGTAGTCTTCCATGGCCGTGGTGATTGATGAGAACCAAGGGCTTGGATGTGTGAGAATTAGGTGACAAGTGAAAATTAGATTGCACTGTATTGTCTTGCCGAATCTGCATTCGCAAAGTTTGGGACGAAAGACTAGAGTATACAACACAAAGGAGGCGTTCATGCATCGATCTCATCTACCTTGGCCATTCCAAACCTCAAGCTGCCATGTTACTGTTTTCTTAGCGTATTACCCTACGGCGCAGCTCATCTCACGCGCAAGGGTGCCTGCGTCGGCATCTATGGACATTTCAGCTGCTGATGCATGCTTTTGCTCTCGCCATTGCTTACTAGGACATGCTTACTATGCGCATCCTTCAGGTGAATCTGGTCGGCAATAACTAGGGGCTGCTTTCCGTTACCCGAGCCTGTCTGGCCGGCGACTTCCGTCGATGGTGGTCAATGAGTCGAGGTTGGTGGACTTGGCGAGTGTCTAATCCTGGCCTCGCCTGGTGAAACAGGGTTTAGGGCTGAGTCAACTAATTCTCGTGTCCTGCCTAGTACTTCACATCTCTCGCGTCTTGATGAGACCTGAGAAACTCATCCAATCACGTCAGTTGTTTAATCGACACCCAAGTGGCATGTCCTTTCACCTCATCCCACTCTCGGGGCCGAACTAAGTCTGTTGATGGCCAGCGGCCCGTTAGTTTAGTATCCCGTAGCGCCAGTGGGTATGCCTAAGCTAGCTAAGCTAGGCTAAGCTAAGCTTACCCGCTGATAGGGCTTACATATTGTCGTGTTCCGTATCCGTAGATCCACCAAAAGATGATCGCATCGACACTGGGATCTGAAAGAAGGGTGTGGGATCGAATGAGTAGGCCTGGCTTGAAGATGTCAATGATTAATCCTCCGAAGCGCGTGGAAGACACGGAAGCATGATTCTGGCTTGGCCGGTCAACCTTGGTTTGGGAGTTCTTGGCGATCCGCTATAATATAATAGTGCCACGCCAGAGAAGATCCCCGGCGCCGTTGACAGGCATGTCGTAGCATACAAAATACAAAGTGTAGAGTAGCATATTGGTGACATGCCGTGATCTTCGTATTTGTCTGACACTGCTATATCTTTACGCGTATTTGAAATTCAGATGTTGAGCTGAACGTATCCCTACCATACACCAACTACCAACTACAACCACATAAGGCAACTCAATGCCATAAAGTACAAGGGTTACTTGAACAAGTGCCATAAACGTGTGTGGTGTGATGTATCCCTCGCTATATATTCCCCTTTAGATCCCCCCTGTCACCATGGCGCAGGGCGGCCCGCACGACAACCCTTGTCTATGGTGGTGTTAGGACGCTCATCAGCCAATTATGAGTTGATAACTTCGCCATGCAGGGCCCCCACGCTGGAACTTCTGTACGACCCGCATGGTGCCTGGTGATCCGGCCGTGACAAGAAGAACCTTGGAGTCCCTTGTTGTTCCAGGCCATCATCTTTCCAAGTGACCAACTGACCGAGACCGAAGAATCTACTTGTCCATCCAATCAAGGAGAACACGGCATGCATGTCTAGTGTTCCTGGACCCCGAAGGATCAAACATGCATTGGCCTTCCTATTTTCGTCTTTTCCATGTCAATTTCGCCCATTCCCGTACCAATCACTACAACCTATCTATCCCCGCTTCTTATGCTGTAAGACGGGACGGGTCAGTGGGCAAATCAGGCATTTGCTAGTAAAAATTGACAATGATGAAGATGAGAGGCTGCAGGATGCTGCTTCAGGCTGAGCTTTATATCCTACAGGACATGGGCAAAGACTTGCAAGGATAGACTCGGCTAAGGAATGCAAGAGATGGCCATGCTTCCGAGGACGAAAAAGAATCCACAGCCCAGACTTCCTATCGTGGGTTTTATAGCCCATAACTCCCCCCAAAAACCCTTTCCGGGGTAATTGCTATACGTAGTAACCACAGACTCCGCTCGTTGATCATGTCTCTTTCTGGATAGTTTTCTTTTGCCTACTCTATCTGTATCATCTATATAGTTTAAGTGGACCAACACTAGACTAATACCCGGAGATCTAACTGACATTGTTTCTCATGACGAAGTCTCCTTCGCCCACCTCCAACCCCGCTGCTCCGGGTCCTTCGGCTCCGAGACGGCGGAACAACCACCACATTGCCGATGCTTATCTTGATCTGATAAAGCCAGATGAGAATATCGCCGACGAGCTTGATTCAACAGAGAGGAGAAAGATTCAGAACCGTCTTGCTCAGAGAGCTTACAGTAGGCAATCCCACAAACTAATCATGTATCGTTCTTCAATCAGCTCACGTTGGTACCTTTTCTTCCCCGTGTAAATAGGACGTAATATGCGAGATCGCAATCTCGAGGTCAAGATGCTCCGGGAGGAACTCCAACGCATGAGAGAGGCAGCTGAAAATCAGCAAAGCACTGCTTCTGCCGGCATGCAAGATCTGGGCCAAGATCAACATACAGTAGCATCAACATCTCCCGGCACGCACTCTGCATATTTTACCACGCCACTAACAGATCATGACTTCATTGCTGCTTGTCAACTCGACGCACTCCCCGATAAGTGGTCCCTGACTCCTTCATCTGAAACCGCTCTCGATCTTCTGGATGCGTCCCTTGCAGCGCCTCTATTGCCAACGCCACCACCCGTCAACTTCCCGTTAACTCCCGGGTCTCTGCCTCCTGCGACAATCCCTCCAGCAGTAGCTCCCTACTCAGCACCCTCAAGCATCAAACAACAACAGCCTTTCTCTCCCACCTACACAGCCAAGAGAGATTACATGTCTCCTCCCCAAGAGTCAGGCGACTGGGCCCCCAGGGCGTCTATGCCCAGCATAACCCCCAGTGAACATCTTGCCCCCAGCGGTGGTCACATTCCGCATGCACGAGAACCTCTCGTGCATCATGCAGTTGCAGCTGGTCACTTGGAAACGCTCCAATACCTTCTAACCGAGTGTCACGTTTCCAGCAACGTTCGGGACAGCGCTGGGTACACGCCTCTGCAGCGAGCGGTTATGGCTGGCCGCACTGACATGGTGGCTCTGCTCTTGAGGGCTGGGGCCAGTGTTGGTGAGTTTGACGACCAATCTCAGCTATCTGAAGAGGTTGACGGGGAATGATGGAGAAGGGGGTGGGAGGAGGGTGTTGATTGACGATTTAAAAACGATACATACCCTAGCGCAAAAGGGATAGATAGAGCGCTACGAAATGATTCCGGCTTCAACTGTTCTCCAACATGAATCTTACCGGACGAGGGATGTTAAGTATACACATATCACCTTCGAGTAGAAACAAGCTTTTTGAGATAAAATTCATCATTAATTCTCATCGAAGTTCCCACAGAAATGTTGTTTCAATAGTTACATTGCCTGCCTTGTTATGGTCATATGTATCTTCACTAGTGTGCATCATGTGCGTACTGTCGGTTTCCCTCTCTCGACTGGAGATATCCGGCTTTCCTCCTCTAACAACACTCATACACTCACCTCCGTAGTAGAGACAGTTACTGATGGACTTTCCTTGAAAATCTCTCTCGCAGCAGGGAATCCAGTCACCTTCCAACACCACCCGTCTACATCCTGCGTCTGTCCACGCTGAATGGCAGCCATTTGGCGAGCCAGTCCTACCAGCTCACCAGATCCCTCGAATACAAACTTCTCGCCTGTAGAGAGCTTGTCCAGGCTTTGGAGGGGGATTGCTGCCGCGGCTGTTCCTACAGCAGCGACTTCATCCAGTTCTCCAAGTTTTGAAAAAGGCAACTTATGTGATACGGTTAGACTTGACTGACAAGCGGAAATTGCTTCTTATCGGAATCGCTCACCTGAACTCGCTCGATTTCCCAGCCAGATCTCTCAGCGAGAGCTATAAGACTGTCGCTGGTGGCGCTAGCAATAGCATTGTTGGAAACGGGAACAACGAGTACATGCTTCTCGTCAACAAGCTTGTGACCAAGGAACGCGCTTGTTGCAAATTCCTCAACCATTGTTTGGGTTGCGCTGTCAAGATGCAATGTAATATGGTAACCCATTTGCATAGCCTTGGCAGCGTGCCTCCAAACCTAGATCATATTCATCAGCCTTGTTCCACTACACGATACATCTGGGGTTAGTGCATACAGGAGCATAGTTACCGCCAATCTTGTACCCTCCAACGCCTCTGGGGGCTGCACGGTCAAATTCCTCACATACGAGACCCTTGATGCCTCCGCCGATTCCATGTAACGGCATCGCTGGGTGGCAGTAGACAGCGAAGATGGTTTCCTCGCTAGGTCCCAAGGGCAGCCCATCCGAGCTACCAAAGAGGACAGGCCGGATGTACATGAAGCCGTGAGACTCAACTGGGGGTACGTACTCACCGTTGGCAGCTACAGCCATGCGTACACACTCGAGGAATAACTCCTGAGATGGAGGTGGAAGACAGACAGCTGACGCAGACGTTGCCATTCTAGCAGCGTGGAACTTGGGTCTGAAAACAACGATATCTTCGGACGTACGGAACGCCTTGAGACCTTCATAGCATTGTTGGCCATAGTTCAAAGCTGGGGAGATGCCAGAGATTGCGATCTTGTTGTCAGCGACTAGCGTTGGTGTCGTCCATTGCTTGGTCGACTGGTAGTAGCGAGCCTCAATGTGTCCATTGAGAGGCAGATGATTGGTGAGCTGAAGCTTGGCCCAGTCTTGATAATGCTACGAGTCAACATGTAGGTCATGACAGGTTCAGAGACTGAGACCTACCAATGTCGGATTTAGGAGCTGGTACGGCCATTGTGAAGGATATGGCAGAAGTGTATTGCGGTAGGTATTCTTGCCTGACAATGATTACCGGAGACTTGTCGAGCAAAGGATGAAATCTAATTTAACTAGTCAAGCTGAACAGAGCCCAGCACGGCATCTGCAGAGCTGAGAAAGGGCTCTCCAATGCTTTTGGTTAACATCCCAGCTACACCTTGGGCAAATCCAGTTGCTGCGGCACAGGAAGGCTTTTACTACCCAGTGGCAGACCTCACTACATACCAAGAACATGTTGTTGGGTAATTAGTATTGTGAGTAGTAATCATGATTATGGTTGTGTAGTAAGACATATATAAAGACCCCTGGGTGTGCGGTGGACATCATCCATCAGGGGTGGGCCCGATCGATCAGCAAGATCGATGTAGGGGTCTCGGGTAGGCTGACGACAAAAGATTCAGCAAGTATCAATATGTTGTTTAAGACAAATGTCATTGTTGCTGACATTCATTATTTGCATACTGCATACTGGGACTAAAAAAAATTGACTCTTGGGTGTCATGCTGCCACATTTATCAAGTTCATGTTGAGACTTGATCGTACATAGCTGTATCAACATCTATGGATGGTAATCAAGGAGATACCGGCTGACATTAAACACAGCAGTCACATTCAAACATTCACAACAAACCATGATTTACTGCCTCTTGTCACAAGGGTCATGCTTCCGCACCAGGTGGACGTCAATACAATCGTATGACATCTAGCTACCCTCATAATCATATCCAGTCTGAAACAAATCTGTAGTAATTCCGCATTCAAAATCAATGCAAAGTAACAACTGACTGTTGTACCCCATTATCGTGCATAAATTCACAAAACCCTCTTAACATATCTAATCAGCCCTGGCGCCACTCGGTACTGGCACTCATCAGACCACGAACGTCAACACTGTCAGCTTCCCTGGCTGACAAGCCTTTCATCCTTCCAAGGCCACAGCCTATCTGACACACAGAGAACAAACCCACCCTGTTGAATCTTACCGCGGGATAAACCAGGGTTTGTGGTGTGATGCAGGGAACTCGCTCAATATGACGGATCCCAAGCTGAACGAAACAAGGCTGGGAACCATGGTTTGCTTACTGTTCCGAGCCATCCCTCCCGAATCACTCGCGGCTATTCTCAGCCGCAGTGCCATGACGGAATAGCGGGTGCATGTTTATGGGGCCAAGGCCTCCGAGTATACAAGACTCGGCTATCCCATGTGGCATCCGAGGAAACCAAGCAGCATCGCTCCATAACTGCGCCTCCAACATGTTTATTACGACCATACTTGCTCTCTTTGCTGCTGCTCTGGTATGTTTTAGGCAGCTCTGTCCTTAATTCTCAGCTAGACTAACATCCACAACACAGCTGCTGGGTCGGGTCGTGTATCTGCTATATTTCCATCCCCTAGCAAAGTATCCTGGCCCCCTACTGGCCAGACTCACTGATATTTACTATGCCTACTACGCATGGAAGGGAGAAATTCATCTTAAGATCCACCAAGACCATCAGATATACGGTATGCCCTTCTGAACTCGTCTTCCATGACTCTTCTCACTCGTTCCAGGCGACTTTCTTCGCTATGGCCCCAATCTAGTCCTCGTCTGCTCCGCTCCTGGCCTTCATGACATCTACGGCATTGGCTCTGCCTCTAGCGTCATTAAGAGTGACCACTACATCCCTCTGGAGCACAAGGCGCCCAGCACCTTTACAGCTCGCGATAGGAAGGACCATCTCCGACGACGACGTATCGTCTCTCAGACCGTCTCAGACAAGGCCCAGCGCGGATACAAGGTCCGCATCGATAGACATGTGTCAAAGCTCTGCAATATTCTCTTCCCCGAGACCCAAGCGGCCGGCGAGTGGAATGCGCCTTTCGACATGGGCCATTGGTGTAATTACCTAACATTTGACATCATGTCTGATATTGTCTTCAGTGCCTACTACAACCTGCTTGGCTCAGACCGCTTCCGCTACGTACCGGACGTCATCTGCAAGTCCAACGCACGCATGTCTGTTCTAGTCATTATTCCCTGGTTGACATACTTTCACATCGACCATTATCTCTTCAAGGAGGCCATCATTGCTCGGTTCCGTTTCCTCAAGTTCGTCGTGCGTTGTGTGCGTGAGCGAATCGAGCGTGGATTGTTCAAAGAAGGCAAGGCCGAGATGTCGGACAAGAGTGTCAGCGGAGGCGCCAGCGGTGATATCTTTGAGGCTCTTACAAACGCCAGGGACGCCCACACGGGTGAAGGCTTGAAGTCTGAGGAGTTAGGCAGCGAGAGCATTACTCTCATTGTGGCCGGATCAGAGACGTCTTCCACAGCTATCGCATCTGTTCTCTTTTACTTGGCCGATAACAAGGCCGTCTATGATCGCGTTGCTGCCGAGGTACGCGCGTGTCCTGAGGAGGATAACCTGGTAGCCTGTACCTACCTCCGAGCCTGTATCGATGAAGCCATGAGAATGTCACCACCCAATGGCGCCGTTCTTGGTCGTGAAGTCGTCGCTCCCGGCGGTCTGTCAGTCAGTGGCAGCACTATTGGAACTGGATGCAATACGGGCGTGGGCATCTACGCCATCCACCACGACGCACGCTACTACACAGACCCCTTTGTCTACCGACCCGAGCGCTGGCTTGAGGATGACGGCACGGGTGACAGTATTGAGCGAGCTCGCTATGCCTTTACTCCTTTCTCTCTTGGTATGCGTGCCTGTGTCGGCAAGAACCTTGCATATCACGAGATTGCCACTACTATCGGTTGTATTCTACGTCGGGGCGACTTTCGCTTCCCAGATGGAAAGCTGGGTCTTGTTGGACGGGGTACCAAGGGGGCTACCGATGGTAGGCATCGCGAGAATGAGTACCAGCTGCGTGAGCATATCGCGGGCCAAAAGACTGGACCTTGGCTTCAGTTTGCGCCGAGAGTAGCTTAAGCGGCTGTGTTAGTTATGGAGAGGTTGAGATCAATCAATGTAGTAGTTATAAATAGTATAATAAGTTAGTGTTAGTGTTGAGTGTCATGATTACTCAAGCCAAGCTGTCTTGTTTTATTAAATCTCTGTGTGAGTGGCTTTGCCGAATTGCGTTGGCTACACCTGAGCTTACCTACGGGACGCTGCTTAAGCCAGCCCAGTCGAGCTTTTAACCCCCTATGTGGATAAAGTTTTACCTATCAGTATAGTTCTAACATCTTATAAAGACTATGTAAAGATAGAAGCTGGATCCATTATACTAATTGTCGCCCAAGCCTAACGACATATTTCATGTAGCCAAATTCCAGGAACCCAGAAGTACCACAAAGGTAATTTACGTAGGAGCCTAGATGGGGTGAGTGTAGATAACCACATACTATACCAGATCAACTTACACATAGTAATGGCTTGATACCAGCCATGCCAAAACAAGCCGGCAGTATTATATCCCAATCCTCATACAAACACCGATGTTAACTTTATCACAAGAAAGGACGGCCTTCCCTATACTTCAGATAACCTTATTTCTTTACTAATAGATATAAATCCTGCTTTCTAACCATGAGGAAGCTTCGGTGGAATGCAGGATAGAGGTTGAGGGGTAAAGAGTCAATAAACACAGACAAGGTTTATGACACAACACACACGATAACCTTGAACGCAAGGGGATGAAAATGCTTCTCAGTCAGAAAGGCTTGCGCTGCAGACATATAGCGGTCATCGTGTCTCACCAATTGAAATAGAACTGGACCTTAGGTTTCTCGGCCAAGCTGGTTGCTCCCGTGTCTCACCAATAGTCTCTGCACTGCCACAATTTGCCGAAACAATAAAAGTCAATAGACTGGATTTCTGAGACAAATATCTCAACCCGGATGGTTATGCATCTTTCAAGCTTTCCGATTGGCTCGGACGCGTGACGCGAGATCAGTGTTGCTCTTCTCATTCCTCATGCAGACTGTGAGACGGCTGGAAAACAGGTTTGGTTCAGCAAGGTGACGACCCAGCTGGGATGAGACAGTCGTGCTCAACTAGCCACGAGATGCAATGTGATCGAGTACTTTCAGACAAGAAAGGGTTATAAACCCTGCTCCCTCGCTCTGAAAAACCGAATTAACATGGTCAACTGTCTCGTATCACCTCACTCACAATGAAGTTCTCATACATCTTGGCAACACTGAGCGTTATGCTCCCACTTGGGAGTGCTCAGGCTGGCCCCAATACCCTTGCAAGGTATAACCCAGCCAACAGGACAATGTCTGCCAATACAAGTACGTCTTTCATTAATATACATGTTTGGTCTGATGGATGCTCTACTAACCACGACTCGCAGCCTATTGTCTACTCCCCATCGACAAGAGCCTTGTCAAAACACTCACTGGCTATGACGCTCTCGACATCAGCACCGATATCCTGCCTTCTTTCCCGGCTGGGAAGCACCCACTTATCGTACAATCCGGCTTCCAGAAAGATATTCGCATGACTGCCTTGAACCTTATCCCACTGCAGATCGACTCCCTCATGCAGGGCTCTCTCATCGTGCCATATGTAGACGCTACAAAGGACGGAGAGACCCCTATCGGTGCCCCCGTCAACGCCTACATCGGTGGCACTAATGGACAATTGCTTCAGGCGATTGTGCCTAGTATCGCCGCGGGCATATCACCTTTCGAGGGCAGCACCATCTTCCCCGCGACATTTGTGCCTGACGACTCAGCTGCAAGGCCTCTCCCCAATGGCTTCTATAGCACACAGGTGAAGCCATTTCTTTTACCCAATACCATCTCAGGGCCCGGTGTCTACGCAGAAGCCTTGGACATGCTTTTCCAGCTTACCAACACCTCCCCTTACACTGCCCGCACATTCCATGCATTGCTCAACATCCCACAGCTTCTCAACAACAGGAAGTGCCAGCGCAACACGGTGTATTTCAACGAGTCGTTTGCTGATCCCAAGATGGCTGTTGGCGAAGTTACACTTTACCACCAGATCTTGGCCACCCCACCAGCAGGGCTAGAGGGGGTTTACAAAGATGTGTACTGCTACACGGCCAATGGACAAGTAGTCTCTAGCGTAGGAGAGTCTTGCCCAGCTGCAGCAGCGAATATGGACCCCGCAGCTAAGCTCTAAGTGGTGTTGGAAGTTGAGGGTATTTAGGGAGAAAGGTTAGATGTGGGCAAGGGGTGTTCTGATAGATCAAATGCTTAGAAATATTTATATAATCTTGTTGGTTGCTCCGATGACCTTTGGGCATATTTATGAGGGACCGAGTTGTTAGGGTATGCTTATCTAAAAATAAGCTGATGAAATCAAGGAATCACTCTAACGGCAGGTCGAGTTTGTAGGTCTGACGTCACGTCAGGATGACTGAAAAATAAATCGAGGGGTGGGAATAACGCCCTTTCTCTAACCACCTACATCAATTCCATTCAACTTGATTGTACCCCAAAAGTACGCTCTTTTCTTATATCAGACATCATGGGTATGCCATATTCGAAACAAGTCCATGCGGCTTTCGACCAAGTGACACCGCTTGTGGCCGCTGGATTCGAAGTCCTCAGAACGACCAAAAACATCGCGATTCTTCTTGCCATTATTCAAGTCTTTGTAAGCATTGTACTGACTCTGACCCTGTTCGCAATACTTGCGTTGGTATATTCAGTCAATCCGGACTTGGAAGAGGAGCGACGAACGCTCGTCACACCCTGTATGCAATGGATAGCCAGCTGGGTAACGCAGTACGGTACAATTGTGGCCTGGATTTTGAAACTCTTAGTAGTCCTCACCACTGGTGGTCTGGGTATCTTTCTCTGGTATGGTTCCGGTGCAACCTACCCCAGCCCGGCATCTCCACCAGTTGAACATGTGGAGGACATCGAGTTGGATGGTTAAGTGAGGCAGGTTGGTCCTTACACCTATACGTACTTGGCAGATGAACTGACTGAAACTGATGTTAGATGGATATAACTATGTAAAGTTGTAACTAAATTGTGACATCAGTGCGGTTTGCTTCCAGGCTCGATATTTAATCCATGGCGATAGTATGTATTACTTCTAATCACCAATTGCTCTTCGACGATATGTAATTCACAGAGTCAAGGCGGATTACCGCGAGTTATCGAATGCCAGCACGCTTGTCTATGCAACGTGGCACAGTTTGCACGTCTCATCCTAACGAGGCCATCTACATGCTGTCAAAAGGCGAGCATGGAGTGGCAGAATACGTCGCAGGCTACGAATTCACCACAATCGTTCGACAAGTTGAATCATATTCACCCATCCAAGCCGACCAAGATAACTTGGGCCTTTCAGTGCCATGCGACCATCAAGCCAACTATCTCAGAACTCACCAAGCCTTTACTTTGGCGGAGCCCTACCAATGATCGCCTCAGTCTCCTAAACCACCGACTATTACCATTGTAATTCTTTCTTACTACCGCCGCTACAACCACCTTCCTGCACCACGTCAGACCTGCCATAAATACCGCCCCGATTAACAAAAGAGGTCTTGTCCCAGACAACCTGCTACATTGCTTTCTCAACGCCCACCTTGAGGATAGATTCGCTCTTTGTCATCATGCCCTCGCCCTTGTCCAGGAAACACATGTACTCGTCCCAGACCGAGTAGCTGCTTGCCATGGACGAATCGTCCTTTGGGACGTAGCATGACAGATGCTTGTGCCGGTCACAGAACGTCTTCCACTGTTCATCGGTGACGAGAAAATTCCTTGCATCTCGCAGCCGAGTTGCATCTTCGTTCTCGCCGGCCACGAGGAGGCACTGGAATACTTTCCACCGAAATGGAGCCAGCTTTTCGATCTCAGCTGCCATGTCTTCATTCCAGTTGTGCACGTTGACGACAGTGTTCAGCTTGAATTTAATGCCATATTCCCTGCACCAGTCGGCAATCCGTAGCAGCCAAACAATGTTGCCTCCGTCGTCTCCTCGTCCAATCTTTTTGTTTATCTCCGGATTGAATGAATCGCAGGATACCGCAAGAATGTCGAGCCACTGGCAGTTTTGACGTATCCATTTCTCTGTAATCTTGTTGCCATTGCTCACGATGCTGGTACTTTCGATTCCGAGGTTCTCTTTGACATACTGAAGCAATTCGCTCAAGAGACGGGGATAGAGGAAGGGTTCTCCCCCAGCGATATTGAGCTTTCTCATGCCGGCTTCTGAGAGAAGTCGCAAGCCGCGCTTCGCTTCATCGATGGGGAGGACGTAAGATGAAGTATCGGTATGAAAGCAGAAACCGCAAGTATAGTTGCATTTTCGGGAAGGAAAGTAGTTGACAGAAACTGGGACGTTGGCGTTCTTGGTGATGTCGTCCAGCGGCGGGTTGACGCCCTCGGTCTTGGGACGTTTATTGAGTCTGACGAGTGAACCGATAATAAATAGCACGCTGATGAGGAGATAAGATCACGAAGGGATGTCCCATAGATTTAAGAAAATCGCCGTTGTATCGTCGCGAGCGGGGGTTGAAAGAATGCAAGATTGAAAGACCAGCAATACAACCATCAACAAAGCCCTGAGTGTTTCTAGCCTAGTGCATAATATGAAATGGTTGATTGGTTGGATCTGAGCCTCTCACCTGTAACTGTAACACACAGTGTCTTAGCGAGTACCAATGTGAATGCGCCGGCAGTTAAAGCCTCAATAAATCTATGTTTATCTCCCCCACAACCTCGTCAGCCACCATCTCAACTGGATAGTGCAGTAATTATCGTGAGAATCTTTGGAGCATCATGCAGCCAGGCCGCAGCTTTGCCATCGTCTTTGTCCTTGATGCGCTGCTATGCTTTTTGATCTACTACCCTGTCCTGTTCTAACCATGTGCTAGGTCCTCCTGGAGCGGGAAAAGGAACACTCTCTACAGATCTTGCCCAAACATACAACCTGGTTCACTACTCAGTTCGCGATGGTCTGCGTGCTTGGATGCGCGAGAATCCTTCCACTGCACTTGCAGTCGAGATTCAAGACAGGTTGGACAATCAGGGCTTCGTCACCTCCGAGACTCTCAACTTTTTTATTTGCCGCGAAATTCTGAACACGATTAACGACAAACCTGAAGCCGTGGGCATCTTGGTCGACGGATATCCGCGATGCATGGACCAGCTTAAATCCTTCGGCTCTTGGCCCTTTCAGGACGCTTTGCCGCTTGCACCTGGAAATGATGCTGCGTCTATGCTGGAGATACAGCCAGACGTTGTACTCTCGTTTGAGGTTACAAAGCAAAATGCGAAAGAGAGATACCTCGGCCGGGCGCGTGATATCAACGAAAGCGCGCACAAGTTCGAGAGACGTTTCATGGAATACGGGGCTGAGACTATACCTGTCAAAGAGGTGTATCAGCAGCGTGGAATCTTGATATCTGTAGGTTCAATATTCCCTGCACAGATATAAACGCTAATTTATCCAGGTTGATGGTAACGGAAACAAAGAGGAGAACATCGAGACACTCACCAACATGTTGAAAGAAACTGGGTTGTGGCGGAAGGTCATTGAACAAGGGTCAACGGGGACCAAGTTTATTATCCAAATACTCTGCTCCTGCTTGCCTCCAAGTACACTGTAGCGTTGTCTTACCAAGCCTCGATTTTACGTTTAGCCAAGCTCATTCTCCTACGATTTCTCGGGACGTTAATAACTGTCTCGACCCGCTGTGCTGCGTCTCTACGCCTTTGCCTACCGTTGTCCTCCGTCAAGGTGATAGCATCTACTCAGTATCCAGTTGCGCTCAACAGTCAGCCTACACCAAGATGTCTTGACTCCCTTCTTGCTCTTTTTTTTTTTTAAAAAAAAAGAAGAGCTGGCAATCGACTGTGTTACACTCGCAACGTAGGCTCATATACTTGCCATTACTAGGCGTCTATGCTCTACAAGTTCTTGTATATATCTACTGAAAGTCTTATATTTACATGTCTTGGTCCAAGGTAGTACATGTCTATCATTCAGACAGAATTGGGAATGTTCGATCCTGGCAAGATAGGAGTGAGCTGTCCAATTGAATCCAAACCCCCGTCAGTGCCTGTAGAAACACCTCCCTGGGCGAGCGCAATCTGCTTCTTGTCGTCGTGGAAGACGGCGTAAGCGGCTGAAAAGAAGGGAGCGCCAAAAGTACAAGCTTGGGGTTCGTCTGGCTCAAGACTCAAGGCACAGTACTTAGAACGGTCATAACTCTCGACGTTATCATATTCGCCGCGAACGTAGGCACGAATAGGCACAGATATCGTGACTTTTTTGCCAGGTGTGGTTCCCGCAAAAGTAAAGTTGATAGCTGCAGTATGCGGAATGCTCTCGCAAGTTCCGTTCCAGGCCAGTACATTCGGGTAATCCAATTGAATCAGTCCTGTTACTTTCATGATATCCTCCGTGCTGAAGGGGATCCTGTCTTCGCCTGTTCCAGAATCGAGGAGACAACGCTTGACCGAAGTATCGCTCACCTTGATTTTGGTGGGCTTGCCAGGATTTCGGAAAGACGTAGCAGTCAACTCGGGCAGTGTCGAATAGTAGCCGACATAGAGATCTGTAGGATAGTTCTGCTTGATACGCACAAGTTCGCCCGTGTATTTCGCCTTGGCAGGAACGGCACCAAAAACAGCAGCTCCCGTGTAAGAGGCCTCTATGGATTTGGGTTGTTGATCAAACCACATACTGAAGGAAGAAGATTTTGTTTTACCGTCTCGACGCAGATTATCCCGGAACGAGGGACCAACAAAGAACTCGGTGTCCAGTGGTGCTAACCCGAGGATGCTGTGGTCAAAGTTGGACTCTAGAATCTTACAATCCTTGTCGAGTTGGGCGACCTGTGCATAGTTTGCCAATCCCACTTGGTTATTGGTGAGTTTGGGAAATTTCGGGTTGACAAAGGCGAAGCTATCATTGATGGTACTGGGAGCGTATATGAGCTTGCCACCACCGCCGTAGGAATATCCAAGCTGTCCACCTTTGGGCTCGACAGGTTTGGAGTGAGAGGTTGACTTTGGCCAATTGTAGAATTGTTTCACTGTCTTGTTGCAGGGTCCTGGCGAGAAGTGTGCGTTGGTGCCATCATTGATGATGGAATTGGGACCGAAAACCCAGAAGCTAGGAGAACCAGTGTCGAATATGGTAGGTATGGGAGACTGTTCTGGGGTGCCCCATCTGATATCAGCTTCTACACTGCGTTGTGAGATTAATTTCTGGGCTGTACTTGGGGTTACATGTGGCCAAGCATAACACACCGAGGATAGCCACCATAGCGGTAGGTCAGAGGAATAGTAGGAGGTTGTGACTGTGGTGGTGCAGCAGCAGCAGCAGCAGCAGCAGCGCCATGCAACAACGCGGTTGCACTAAGAACGCTTGCAAGCAACATGGTCAAGGTCGAAAAGTGTGGTATCAAAAACTCTTATACAAGTGCAAGGTGTTGCAGCAGTAACAAATAGTTGTGCTGCCTATTCAATTTTAAAAGAACTTCAATTACGGAGCGTTACTGAGTATGTGTCTGGTATATACCTAGCCTCTATATATGTCCGGATCTAGTCAAGATTAACCTTGTCTCGTAATTTAAAATGAAGGATCTGACTTCAGGCGAATCAACAAGTTCCCGTCCATGTTCGGTGGATCCTCTGTCATGCCGATGTGCCGAGTAAACCACTTTCGTCATTGGCCAGGCTAGCTAGCATCCTATGACATACTTTTTTCCCGCGTCTCGTATTCACTTAGGGGAAGAAAACACGAGATTTAAATTGGTGGGAGATCGACGGATTCACGCGAGGCTTGACGGGCTCAAAGGCGCGCGCTAATGCGCCAATCCTTCGCCTCTAGATGAGCAAGACCAGGCCTTCTCATTCCTCTCCTGACATTTCAAGCTCTTGATGGAATTTTAATAGTTAATTCTTAGAGGTCAACTTCAAGTTGAACTTCAAGCAGGCACCTGTGAGGTGGTCAAGGTAACGTTAAATTTTGCACAGGGGTTCTGGAACGGACTAATGTCACTGACACTAAAATTGATCGTCTAGATGCGCAAACCCGTAAGTGCCGGGGTTCCCTGCTACTCTCTGTAGGTATGTCTATATTTATCTTATCTTTTTAGGGTATGTGCCTTCGGTTTTTGGCAATAATGGGCTCTTCAATGCCGTTTAGCCCATTTGGGAGCTGAATTGGACGCAGTAATTGCACTGGCGATTTTCTCAACAAAGAGAGGGTACCAATCAAGAAGAGTGAGAGAGTAATATTGGCTATTGAAATGAGAAGACGCATCTGGAGTGGCAACAGTTGACTTGGTGATTTACAGATTGGTTTGCATTCTGAATGGTGAGGTAGCTAATCAAGCGTTTTTTCACTAGGAGTAACGGTCAATTTGTACCCATATAAGGTTAAAAATGTTCGTCCAGATAATCAGTAAAGCCAAGCTAAACCACACTGTCGCCGACAATAGAAATGTTATCGCCAATCTATGTCACTTAGCTTTTAGGTGTGCGTTTACGTCGGCTCTACTTATCTCCAGCTGAGAGCAGTGAACTTGTACTCCTGGGCTGTTAGCTCCATTGGTGATTCCGTTTTAAACGGTTTGTGACTGAAATCTCGAACGGCGCGGCACGGCGCGGCCCGGCGCGGCCCGGAAGTTGCCAATCTGCCAAGGAAGGAAGGAAGGAAGGAAGGAAGAAAAGCTAGCAGACTCCTACTCTATCTCCACAGGGCTTGGATGCAGTAATCTTTATATTCTTCTAATTGAGGAAGTTAGGAGCGAGCTCACGATTTAGAAGTGCATTGTCCCCTTAAGATATAGGTAGGCCAATGGCGTCGAGACTTGGCTACAGCTGGAACAACAATGCTTCGGTCCCCTTCCTATAACAGCCTGCCGGAACGCGCGTCTCATGGATTGCAGAAGGTCGAAAACATCCTGATACAGATTACGAGCGCGCTGTTAATCTCCAGAGCCCGCACGATGCCTTCTGGCAAAAGATCGACTCATTGATTCTTATCATAAACCGGATAATGGCATGGCGGCTAGTCCTATAACAGATAGCCGAAAAGGCCCAACCTTATCTCGGCAATGTCAAACTAGCGACAGAGGCAACTTCGATTATATGCAACACTCTTTGTATGGGAATTCTGTTACCTGTATTATAATTACTCCAACTTAATTGTTCCGAAGTCTGTTCCAAGCAGGACTTTCAGCCATCATGACGGCCTCGAAGCTTGAAAAAGCTCCCGCAACCATGCGTGCCTGGAGAAAACATCGAGGAAATCCCCAGCCAGTATGTTACACAGATGGTAACTCAGAAACCAGATACTAACACAGTCGAGATATTGGAACAAGTCCCTGTTCCCACGTTGACCCCCAATGGCATTCTCTGCAAGATGCTGGCATCAGGTGGTACGAGCAGCTGGTCTTCCAACACTTGGCAAAGGCTGACAATCACCCAGTTTGCAGAAGTGATCATTCTCTGTTGACCATCGATAAGCAGGCGTCTTGGTTTGAAGAAAAATATATTTTGGTATGGTAGCTACTCAGCATTCGTCTCTGAATATGACTATTAATACGCTCATAGGGGCATGAAGGTTGTGGACAAGTCATTGAAGTAGGTGGCGCAGTGCAAAACGAAAAGATTCAAGTGGTAAGACTGATATACTCTGAGTCCTACGTTCCACCGCTGATCTTGCGTTTAGGGTGATATCGTTGCTCTTCATGCGGTCCCCGGCTGTGGACAAGACGATTGCCCAGAATGTTCCCGCGACTTGGCCCAGCTGTGTGAGAGAGGCCATCACTCTGGCATTGGCCAAGACGGCTTTTACGCACCATATGCAGTGGTTGACATAAGAGCCGCAGTAAAAGTCCCTGAAGGTAAACTTTCCCAACTTTTAGCATACTTAAACCTCCAACTAAGACCTGATAGGCGTCACGCCAGCGGAGGCAGCTGTTGCTACTGATGCAGTCAACACTGCATATCATGCCATCACTAGAAGAGGACAAGTAAAAAAAGACGAGACGCTCTTTCTTTTCGGCCTTGGTGGTCTCGGATTTAACGCTCTTCAGATCATTATCCACATTGGAGCCAGGGTCATTGTTTCGGATATCCGACAGGAGCTTCTTGACGAGGCGGAAAAGCTCGGTATCCCATCGAATGATATAGTTCCCGTAGGGACGCCTCCACAGCAATTCATTGCAGAAAATGGCCTTTCGGGTAGAATCGATACGGTTCTCGACTTTGTTGGAACTCATCAAACATTTGAAGATGCTCAGCATATCGGTCAGTTTTGTCAACCAAATAAAGTGCACTTGATCAAGACTGACAAATCTAGTACGGCGCGGAGGTAAACTCCTGTGTATCGGAAGTCTCGATACAGAAAACACGATTCATATGAAGATTGGTACGAGGAAGAGACTCTCATTCATCTTCTCTTATGGTGGTCAGGTCAAAGATCTTGAGGAGGTCCTTGACCTTATTGCTGGTAGACATATCACACCTCAGGTTGAGACACGAAACTTTGAGGAATATGATCAAGTTCTCCAAGCGCTGGGCCAGGGAAAGATACGAGGGAGGGTTGCTTTACTCCACGAGAAGACAGAATAAGTGTTAGATATACGATATAGCAATAAGCCTCTGCTCTAGCCTCATCCATTCACACTTGCCCCTGCTGGAAGATTAGTCCCGACCGCTGCTGTAGTTCCAGCGTCCACTGGCAAGATGGCTCCTGTGATCCATCTGGCATGATTGCTTGCTAGAAATACGACAGCACAAGCCGCATCCCAGCCTGTCCCCTCGGTTCCAAGCAAGCTTCGTGCTTTTCTGGCTTCTCTGGCTTCATCCGACATGCCCTTAGCATACATCATCGGGGTGTACAGCATCTAGAAAGAGTAAGCATCTGTATACTCTCTGGAGTTTTGATACTCACCCCAGGACAAACGCAGTTGACTCTGATGCCGTCTTTGGCGTGGTGCGCGGCCATGGCGCGTGTCATGTTGACAACAGCTCCTTTAGCTGTGGGATAGAGGAGATGAGGTGTTCCACCCTTTAAGCCAGCTACACTTCCCATGTTGACTATTGACCCTTTGGTCTCACCGAGATTCTTGGTCATAGCGGGTATAGCATACTTTGCCATCAAGACCATGCTCGATACGTTAACCTCGAGGCCTGCAGCCCAGCTAACCATGTCGACGTCGATAGCAGTACCTAGTGCCCCGGCTATCCCAACATTGTTGACGAGTATGTCCACCCGACCGAATTTTTCCAGTGCCAATGCAACGACTCTTTCACAATCCGCTGAGATGGTGACATCACCCTGTGCTGGGATAGCGTTTTCTTGGCCTGATCTTTGGTTTGCCATATCAGCTGTTTTGGTAGCCCATTCCAGGTTCATGTCGAGGCAGATCACACTGCAGCCCTCATCAGCCAGCATGATAGAGATGGCTCTGCCGTTGCCAATGCCATCTCCAAAGCAGCCGGCACCTGTGACAATAGCAACTTTGCCTCTTAAGGAGCGGGAGGGAGGATCAGAAGGAATATCGGAAGACATGGTGATGCTTAATTTTGTGTGCAGAGGCCCAAGATTCAGAATAAAGGTTGAAAGCTATTTTCCATATCTGACCATTTCATCTCATCAATATTTCTATTCTCGACTTTGTGCAAACCGATTCTCGGGATGTCCCAGAACGGCTATCCCAATTGGGCATTCCCGAGTGTATATCCGGTCTTTTGGTGGGTAAGACAGACGAACCGAGGCCCAGCTAGTCATAAAGTACAGACGGCATAGACTGGAAAGTTTGCCATAGAGAAAACCACAACCAGCGGAATCCTCATCATGTGCGACTTTTCTAAATATGGCGGCAAGTCAAAAGAGTGGCTTGCGGTCGAAGCAAGATTGCCACCACCTCCTACCTTTGCAGATATTTATGACAGACAAAAGACAACCAACCGAGGTAGAGAAGAGATAGCGGCAAAGGACATGGAACTGCTGGCTCCATCTATCCGACTCCAAGACCACAGCATTCCCACCAGAGATGGAACTACGCTAGAAGCACGAAGCTATAGGCCAGTATCTGTCGAGGATAATGCCCGTCTCCCCATCTATATCCACCTTCATGGAGGAGGTTACTTGTTCGGTTCGCTGTCTTCAGAAGATGCCATTTCTACACGCATTGCACTGGGTGCGAGAGCAACTGTAGTCAATATCAATTACCGCCACACACCTGATGCTACATATCCCACAGCGTGGAACGATGTTGAAGATGCCTTTTACTGGGTACACGACCATATTGATGAGCTTCTTGGTAAATCTGATCAGGTGCTGGTTGGGGGTATTTCTGCCGGCGCTCAGCTTGCGGCTGCGTTGACTTTGAGACAGAATATCTCCTCGCCTGATGTTCTCTCAAAGCCCAAGATTGCTGGGCAAATCTTGATGATTCCTGCTTTGGTCCACTCGGGGTCATATCAGTCTCAACTCGAACAGCTGATAGACCCATCGCTGTCTTCTTACGTCGAGAATGAGCATGCTCCCATCCTTTCCCAAAAGACTATCCAATTCTTCACTGGATTATTGAAGTTGCCGCTTCCAGTTCCCGAAGCTGGAGACCTTCGATTGAATACCGGAAATGCATCAGCATTGCAAGTGGAGGGCTTGCCGCCTACAGTACTCGGCGTGGCTGGGCTTGATCCTCTGAGAGATGAAGGCCTACTTTATGGCAAGAGGCTTGCAGAGGCAGGGTAAGATCACCATGAAAGCGATATATGATCCATACTAAACTCGTGTCATTATAGTGTTCCCACAGATATTCATGTCTTTCAGGGCTTGCCTCATGGATTTCGCCGTTTTGGAGACCAGCTGAGCGAGTCAAAGCGATGGGATAAAGTAATGGAAGACGGAATTAGATGGGCTGTGTCAAACCCGGAACCTACGAAGAGATTTGAGGTTAAAACTGCGTAACACTAACCGAGAAACTTCATGCTAGAATCTACCTAGACAATATTTTATCTGTCTATACTGCCTGACTAACATCGCTTTCTTTCTCTGACAACGAAACGAAACTGTTCACCAGAACCTCAGCAACATTCCGAATGCCAATTCCAGAGATATTCCGTAATTCTCCTGTGCTATATCAATTGAGCCTAGGAAGCGTGTTTGAAGTATCAAGGAAAATATCTGAATCGGGAGAAAAGGCTGTATTGAAAACTGTATCATGTTGATCTATCCTGTCACGGTATGTATGAGATGTATATAAAGATTACTCCAGCGTCTAGTTGTGCCCCAACACAAAGTCCGAGTATCCCCGAGCCTTCACCTCATCACATCTCCTTCGATAACCGGGCGCCGGTCCATTATATCGTGTCATTGACCTCTTCTGCTTGTGAGCCAGGTTTTTGTTGACTCCAGTCATCCATGAGTCAACCTCGTTAGCCAGCAGTCCCTGGCCACAGTCATGTACATGTTGTGTCCAGTCCTCCATACCCTTCTCTGTCGCTTCTATATAGGTCACCTTGTTGTCTCTAGCGTAACGGATGTAATCAGCTACCCAGTCGACTGCGTACTCAATCGACCTAGAGAGATCATTGTCAGTGCCATGTATCGAGACAGATATAAATAGAGACATACCTTGGGATGTTGCCAAACATTTGATGTGGCCCCATTATCATAAACATGTTGGGAAATTCCTTGACCGTGAGGCCCAGAAATGTCCGGATACCGTCAGCCCAAACGTCTTTCAACTTGGTCTCATTGAGACCCTCGAAATCAACAGCATTGAAAGATCCAGTGACAGCATCAAAGCCGGTGGCGTAGATAAGAATATCCAGTTCGTGGATTGCACCCTCCGTTTGAACACCGTTTTCCACAATTTGGGTAATCGGGTCTTCCCTAATGTCGACCAATCTCACGTTGGGTTGGTTAAAGACCTCAAAATACCCGCTCTCTAGAGGAACTCGTCTAGTGCCAAAGCCGTGGTTCTTGGGGATCAACTTCTCAGCAACCTCTGGGTCGTTGACCCTTGCGCGTATCTTGTCTGCGTGGAACTTGCTGTACAATGCATTTGCCTCACGGTCTGTATAGATATCCCCAGAAATACTGAGTACCTTGGCAAATCCGGGTAAGGTGTAGAGCTTTTCCCAGTGTTCTAGGCGTTCTTCTTCTGTCATAGTGAACACGCTCTTGGGATCGCTGACATGGATGAAGCAAGAATACGACTCAGAACATTGGCGAAAGATTTCCGGATATCTCTTTCGGATGTCGTCCATCTCTTCAGGGCTGATCTTGGTGTTTCGCAAAGGAGCAGTCCAGTTCGGGGTTCGTTGAAACACGGTCAGGTGTCCAAACTTATCCGAGATGGCCTGAATTGTCTGGATCGCTGTTGCGCCAGTACCAATGATGCCCACTCGCTTGCCGTTAAGGCTGGAAGAGTCACTAGGCCATCTTGCCGTGTGCCAAGACTCTCCCTTAAAGTTCTGTACACCAGGAATGTTGGGCAGAGTTGGTTTGTTCAGGATACCCATCGCAGTGATCAGGTATCGGCATGTGTAGTGAGAGCCATCCTCGTCCTCGAGAAGCCAGGAAGAGTTATCTGGTTGGAAACGTGCTGACTTGATGCGCGTGTCAAACTGCATATCACGCTTCAAGTCAAACTTTGACGTAAGGTATTGGATATAACGGAGTGTTTCTGGTTGGGGAGCGAAGTGTTCGGTCCAGTTCCACTCATCGAGCACCTCTTGCGAGAATGAGAAGATGTAGGAGTAGCTCTCTGAGTCGAATCGTGCCCCAGGATATCTGTTCCTGCTTTAGGTCAGTTACAGGTTCAAAGTACAGCCAGAGACGTCAAGATACTTACCAGAACCAGGTTCCACCCTCAGCGGACCCAGCTTCAATGACGCGTGTTTTCAAACCGAGCTCTCGCATACGGTAGAGGCTCAAGATGCCACTAAGCCCAGCACCAATTATGAGAACATCATAGTCCAGATCGTTTGTTGAGGATCCGAACGCATCATCTCGGATTGGCTCTGCAGAAGGCATTGTGAAGTAGATGGGATGAGATAAGGGAGCCCAATGAAGAGTGTAGACTGTAATTAAGTGAGATGGTGGTAGTAAATCAAGACTTGGAATGCTACCATTCGAGTTGTTTTGAATGAATCAAGCAAAACATCCACGGCCATCATTCTTGTTGGTTAAATGATTCAACACCCCGTGAAACCCTTGTCAACCCCGCGTCTCCGCCTCATACCGGAGCCGAAGTCCGGGGACATGGTGGTTGGCGATAGCTACGCTTTTCCGAAAGAGGATAACCATTTCATAGCCGAAGAGTGCCCAGTTTTCGGCAACTCAGGTCACCGACATGAGCAAACACGTAGAGTTACTATGTGGCACTAGTGTCTTGTTTGCTAAACTACGTGCATAACTGGATATACTACAATAATCCTTCGGCTTTCCAATAACTCTCAAGATCGCGGAGGAATGCCCATTTCAATCCTTGGCCAAACCCTCTAGCCTTCCAATCATTCAGACTTTGTGGAAAGTGTGGTACACCATCGCGTACTGTAGAGTCATGAGCCACAACAACAAAGATGTCCTGATTGCAGTCCAACTCTTGTAGCTGACGTGTAGTCTTAGTGGCGAGTTCCAAATCTAAGCCGAACGTCAAGTCAAACAAACTATCAGTTGGCTCCCTTCCTCGTGATTTCTGCAAGCGAGCAAATGCTTCTCCGGGACAGAGAACGCTATCTTCTTTGGGATGACAAGGATGTGGAGAGAGGGCCTCTGGGATTGGTAGATACTGAGAGGGACGAAAGATGCCAGCGTAGTGACAGACATCTCCACCCATGAGGACGAATGTGTCTGGGTTGCTGGTCGTCCTGGCTAAGCCGCAAAGATGGCCTACAGCGTGGCCAGGGCTATCAAGCAGATAGAACGAGCCGTCCTCAAAGTAGTCAAAGGCCGGGAACTGACCAATCTCGAGCGAGCCCGGCCCTTGGAAACCAATCTCACGTAGATTGCGATCACTAAAACCTGTTATTACCGAGCCATCCAAACACCTGAAGTAGTGGACTTACGCATAATCCTTCTCTTGGATAGGTGAGTCTGGATTTGCCGGAGCACCTGGAAGCATCGCTTCTTTGAAACCAGGGCCGACAACAAGGTCCGTCTTGGGAGGGAATGTGGAGGGATCACCAATATGATCCCAATGCCAGTGACTATGACAGCTTAAGCATGTGCAAGAACCTAGAATCATGGTCAAATGGCTACTGACCTCCATATCACTGCTTCAATCTCTTCCAAAGGGACGCCATTCCGCTGCAAGATATCCGCCACATTCTCCACTACCTCGATGTTGTAGTTTGTAGTTGGTAAGTACTTCACAATTGAAGGCGCATAGTTCTCATAGTCCTTTCGAATTCCCAAGTCAAAGACCAGTTTTCTTCCCGACTTGTGCTCGAGAAGGAACGACAATGACGGCGAGCTCTTGAACGTCTCGAGCCCTGGAACAGGCGGTGCCATGAACCTTTGGAGAATTGCAGGCCCGAAGTTGACAGGATTGATAAGCTTGACCGCCTTGATCGCTTCTCCTTGAGGGATCTCTAGCTGCGGTGGGCTTGGCGCCATCTTGGTTTGCTGATTGGTGAGGAGAAACGTAATTGGATAAAGTTGCAATTTGCAATGAGAGATGGGCAGCTATGAACAAGCAACAAATACAAACGTCTAATTTGAACCAAATGTCAATAATGTGGCGTTTATGACAAGCAAATTAGTGTTGGGTCTGGGTCGTCGGCAAACTTTTCGGTAATCTTGGTCGGGTAAGGTCGCCCAGCCACGTCTACAGTCAACTCCAGCTTTCCCCGGACCCCAGCTCTCCCCCGGACTGCCGTGTGTGTGTGTGTGCACTTTTACCCCGGATTATCCCTGCATAACGACCCTGACACTGAAAAATGCGAGCATAAGTATCGAGCTGCGGCACTCGCAATGCTGTATTTGACATATTAACAACAGAGACGACTGCATCAACAATGTCTGACTCCGACAAGGGCGCCGCTACCAAGCATGTTGAGGGCATGGCTGATATACAACCCACGAAAGCGGTCGATACCGTTCACAAAGATGAGGCCATGAAGGTGTTGGCGGCCTATGAAGGAGATGAGGCATGGACCGATGAGGAAGAGAAGAGGCTGCGCCGCAAGATCGACTGGAGGCTGATGCCCGTCCTCTGCGCGACTTACATGCTGCAGTACTACGACAAGGCAATGCTCTCTCAGGCGGTATATACCCTTTTCCCCAATCTCTCATTGCAACCAACTCACTCTCTTCATGTAGGCCTTGTTTGGATTGAGAGAAGACCTTGGTCTCCTCAGCGGAGATCGATACGCCATGTCGGCCTCGATATTCTATCTTGGCTTCATCGTTGGAGCCTATCCAAGCATGATGCTCGCGCAGCGATACCCGATCGAACGAGTTGCCTCCGGAATTGTTACGGTTTGGGGCATCTGTCTTATCTTGACGGTGGTCTGCACAGACTACAAAACGCTATACACGCAGCGATTCTTCCTTGGATTCTTGGAAAGCGGCATCAGCCCCATGTTTATGTTGATTGTCGTAAGTGATTCTTCCTGTGAGCCATTGTGCAGGTACTCATTCTCTTAGGGGAGCTTCTACAAGAAGAACGAACAAGCTATGCGGATGGGGTAAGTACATGTACACCCACTCACCATATGCGTTCATGCTGACATGGAGAACAGAATCTGGTATAGCTGTACCGGTTATGTCTCCATCATCTCGCCTCTGGTCAACTATGCATTTGGCCAGATCAACGGAGGCGTTTCCTCGTGGAGATATATGTACTACTTTGCTGGTGCTCTCACTATCGTCTGGGGCATTGTACTCGTCTTTGTGCTACCTCCTGACCCCGTCCGAGCCAAGGGCTTCAACGAAAGAGAACGGTATATCCTTGTTGCTCGGCTCAAGACAAACAACTCTGGAGTTCGAAACACTCACCTCAAAGTCGCTCAGATCTGGGAGCTCTTGCTGGATGTCAAATTCTGGGCCGTCTTTGCCATTGCTTTCTTGTCAATGATTGCCAATGCTCCCATCTCCACCTTTGTGCCTATCATCATCAACGGGTTCGGGTTCAGTACTCTCAACTCTTTACTCCTCATGATGCCTTGTGGCCTCTATGCTGGTACACTTCAATTGCTCATGCCTTACCTGGCCTACCGATACAAGAATATCAGGTCGTATCTGGTATTTGTTGCTCAGCTCGGTACCGTATTGGCCTCTCTCTTGCTTTGGCTACTGCCGCAGTCGGCAACGGGTGCCCTCTTATTTGCTGTGTACATTCTGCCCTCGGTGGGCGGTGGTTATGCAGTGCTCATGGGTCTACAAATTGCCAACACGGCAGGATACACGAAGCGTTCTATCGCTTCTTCTGGTCTTTACATCGGCTACTGCTTGGGTAAGACAAGATTCAACCTTCTATAAACGAATTATCTAATCTTGTCATAGGTAACTTTGTCGGACCCTTGTGCTTCAAAAAGGAAGATGCGCCTCGCTATGTGCCAGGTTTCATTGTCGTGGTTGTTACAGCCATTGCTGCTGGCTTGCTCGCCATTGCGTACCGCTTCATGTGCATGTGGACTAATAGACGACGCGACAAGGCTGGAATCATGGAAGGCTTCGATCATGCGTATGAGGATGATCTCACTGATAAAAAGGTTGGTGTTTCTGTCCCTGATCTGGAATGCATGCTAACAAGTCAGAATATGCAATTCCGCTATATTCTCTAAACGCTTACAAGGGCTATCTCTGTTGTGGGATCTGAGGATGTGTGTACCGGAGTTTAATTTCTATTCTTCATAATTCAGAGTTGTGCAATGTTATTGTAATTTGAATCGATATTCTCCTCGAAACTGAGTGATGGGTTTATGAACTGGGTAAATGCCCGCAGGAGAGACTTGCATATTGTTAAACCATCAGGCCAAAAACTAGGCATGCCACTTAGTTGGTGACTCTTTGATCTTTTTGGCTTATACCCGGTTCAATACATATGAAGTGTTTTAAGTTTAACCTTGACATGCCCATGCACTATAATGTCTATTAACTTTGTCAGGAACCACGTGCATTTTAGTTTAAGCTTAAATTAACTGGCAATTATAGCTTCTTGTTTGAATATCGTATCTACGTTACTTACCCTGAATAGAGCCAGTTCGGCATTTGTCATCGTGTTGGCGCCAAGGCACGCTACTTATTGACTCGTAATTTCCCCGCGCTCTACCCCTCCTTTGCCCCATAATACCCCATAACGCCCCGGAATAAGGTAGCATTATAGCCTCGGTCTCGTCTAATACATGGGGTTGATCTCGGCAACTACCTACGACGTACGATTTCGGTGTCTTTTACTCTTTATACACTATCATCCGGCAATGACAGAACTCGTCGGCAACTGGCTCCACTTTACGGCTCAACAACCGAAACGAAAGCGTGCTGAAGCCGTCTGTTTCTATTGCCATTCGAAAAAGATCAAGTGTGATCTGCAGGTAAACTTGCTTACTCCATATTTACGAGCCGGCTGTTGACCGTCTGCCAGAGCCGGAACTCTGAGGGCCACTCACGATGCACCAACTGCAATAACCAAGACCAGGACTGCCATCTTCGGCCGTCCAAGAGAGGCAAGCAGTGCCGTAGAACGTCCACACAAGCAGAATGTGGTACTGAGGCTGGGACGAGCATCCGTGACGGTAAGCCAGACCCCTTCCACTTCCATGCTCTGGCCTGGGTCATAGTAACACCATCGAGAGGAAGAAGCGGACAACAGCAGACCAGACCCGCCCAATGTCGTAGCTATCGAATTCGGAAATGATGTTATAGATCAAGAGATAGTTATTCAGCCGCCAGTTTCTGCTGCTGCCTCATCTCCAAGGGTGGTATTTGCTGTGCCCTCAACCGAGCCTTTCCCCGATGCCGCCGTCACTCATCAGACTCAGACGAGCACATCACCAACAGAGGGTGCCGGTCGCAGTCATGCAGGTGATGTCGACACCGGATTTCTCCAGATCTATGGGCCTGAGAACCAGCTTGAGGCCGAACAGCAAGAACTTGTCGCAAATCTTGAGCTTCGAAATCCAGCATCAGACCCCCGGCAGCAAGAGCTTCAGCAAAGCTTTTCTGAAACCTACTTCGAATACTGCTATCCATGGTGTCCGGTCCTTGATCGTCAGACACTCGAGTCTGAGCTACAGAGGTCGCCAATGCTTGCGAATGCTCTTGCACTTGCTGCAAGCCATATACAGCCGCCTTTAATCCCGCATGAGGGGCCAGCTTCATACTACAAGAAAGCAAGAATGATGTTTTATGAGGATGAAGAGCCGGATATACTTATGGCACTCAAGGCCATCTCCCTATTCTATTGGTGGGCTCCTCGCTCACCGGCTACGGCTCATCGCCATGCATCTTGGTGGTGGACGTCGGTCATAATAAGGCACGCGCAACAAATGAACATCCATCGTGAACCCAAAGAAAGCGACCTCGTACCTAAGGAGCTCCATCTCAGCCTACGCAGGCGACTGTGGTGGACCGTGTTTGTAAGATCACTGGCTCATGCTATTCAACGATATGCTAATAATCGTGCAACAGGCGCGCGAGCGACTGACATCTCTCTGCCAGAGCAAGCCCTGCATCATTTGCCCAGAAGACATGACAATCAAGGAAGTCCAGCCGTCCGACTTTCCAAGTGACCCTGTATCCCAGAAAAAAGGGCGTATTTTCAAGTATTGGGTTCGTCTATGTGGCTTGATGGGAAAAGTCTCCAAGGCATTGTCTACGTCTGTTGATTCAAATTCTCCTTCTTTTCCCACACAATTGAGACAAGAACTCGTCGAATGGGTTCAATCATTGCCACCAGATCTTCAGCTTCCGATTGGATCAAGCCGTACAGAAGCATTTGACCGCGACGTTCACCAATTGCATCTTCCTTACCTCACGACTATCATTGTCATGCATCTCCAGCGGTCAACCCCAGATCTGCCCCAAGCTCTGCCACCGGCAATATTGGCTGCTTCATGCATTGCCAGGGTCCTCCGAGACATCCTATCCCGTGGGAATGCTCGTTTCCTTATGGCCATCACCTGCTGGTATTGCGGCACAGCTTTTATCGCACTTCTCCAGGCGAGCCGGATTAAGCAGTTCTCACAGGAAGCTGAGGAGGGTCTGGATATCTTGGATCAAGCTGTCAGTCAACTCCAACATATGTGGGCTTCTGCCAATGTGATACGGCAAGGCTTTGAACGACTTCGCACGTTGCCTCGTACCATGATGCATCCGGGTAGAACCAGAGCCACTGAGCCGAATGGGTCCAACAATGGCGGCCAAGGGGATCCAAGCACCTCGTCGAGCGAGTTCGACTGGGTGCAGTTGTTTCCTTTTGTAACCAGATCTACTAGTCGGATCGCAGATTGTCTTCTTGCTGATAATGAGTTCGGCACCACGACAACCGCCCTGCCTTCACCAGAGAATATGGTACTTCACGAAGACTTACTTAACCGTTATCAAGACCTATTGGAGCCATTCGTGGATTACAATTTCGATTTCTCAACCATCAATTTGGACATCTTGTAATTATGTAACGAAAACACAGTACTATCAAGGAAGGCAAGCAATGCCGTCCTCACGCGCATTTGACTAGTACTTGATTGTGGATGAATGAAACCCAAGTTGCTACTTAAACTTGTCTAGCTATATACCAATTATATCTTATCTCTCGGCTGCAGGTCTAATAGCGAAGCGTCTCTGCCTTTTCCACGTACCACGACAAATCACTGTCGGGATCCATCTCAAAAGCCGTAAAGCCGTTGCCCATGAATCTGAACGGGTTCGACGTGTTGTAAATGATGTCAAAGTCCTCAGCACGGATCTCCCCAAGCATGCGGTTAAAGAGATGGGCGCTACCACCAAACAGCGCCGTGACGCGCCCGTCAACTTTGCCTCTCTTGTACCAGCTAGTGCAACCGCCACTCCAGACAAGAGTCTTATGGACTTGGTCACAGTACTTGATGAAGGCCTCAACCTTTTCTTGCTTGGGCACAACGTACTTGATGTCTTCGGTTGCCATCTTCTTGATCCACTTGACAAAGTAGTCACCTGTCCAGTTGAGAGACTCAACGAGCGAACCGTGTCCGCCGAGACAGTTGGGGCCCATCATCATAAAGTAGTTGGGCATGGATGGTACTGCAACTGATACATAAGCTTCAGGATCTTCCTTCCACTGCTCTCGAAGGTCGATATTGTTTAGACCGATAATCGGATAACGTGGCCGAAAAGAGACGTCAAAGCCAGTGGCGTAAATGACTAGAATATTAGTCAGTCTTTTGGCAACCAGTAGTTGGGATGGGTTTTACTCACTGACGTCGACCTCGTGCTCTTTGCCATCAGCAGTTCTGAGGCCCTTCTCAGTCACTTGTGTAATAGCACTATCTGTTAGATGGCAGTTGGGTCGCAGGAAAGATTCCAAGTACCCAGGCCCCGGCGTTATACGACGACAGCCCAGCTCCCATTTGGGAATCAGCTTAGAGCATAGAACTGGATCGTGACCCAGTTTCTCAGCCATTTGTTCAGCTGCCATCTTCATGCCAGCTTCATTGTTCTCGCCTCTTCTGAAGATGTAAAAGGACTTGTTGGTTCGAGAGATGATTCCTTTGCGATGTTGGAGATGAAGCTCTGGGTCTTGGAATCGGGCCTTGTCCTGTTCTGTATATCGAGGGTTGGGGTCATCGTCCTCTCTTCCCAGATGCTTCGAGGGAGGCGCTCGGTAAAAGACCCAGGCAGGCCCTCTCACGAAGTTGGTGACCTCCGTACCAGGAAGTTTGGCCATCTGCGGAACTATTTGGATCCCTGACGAGCCATTCCCAATCACAGCTATACGCTTGTTGGAATAGTCAAAGTCATGATCCCAGCTTGCTGAATGGGTGGTATGGCCTTTGAAGTCTTTCAAGCCGGGCACCTTTGGCCACGATTCGTGTCTTTGTACAGTTAGCACTGCTGCATGTAATGGAAAGTGCATGTAAAGTACTCACACAAGCACTCCTTGGGCTGAAATCAATACGTGGCAGTATTCATCTCTTTGGACATGTTCATGCTCCACTGTCACCTTCCATTGGCCTAGGTCATCCAACCATTTTGCCTGAATGACGCGAGTATTGAGTTGCAGATCACGATCAAGATTCCACTTCTTGACTGTTGCTTTCATGTAAGCCAGGATGTCACCTCCACTGGCGTAGAATCTCTCCCAGTTAGGGTTGGGATCAAAAGGAAAGGCCTAGAGGCGATTAGATCAGTAACGATAAATGAATGTATTTGGACAGTAAACATACGTAAATATGAGCTGGGACATCGCACTGAACTCCGGGGTAGTTGTTGGCCAACCATGTACCACCAATGTCGCTTCGAGCCTCGAAGATGGTGTGGTCCACAATGTCTTCCATCTCGGGAAAGCGGTGCTGAAACTTGTGCGCCATGAGAAGACCGGAGAAGCCGGCGCCAATGGTGATGACCCTGATTTTTCGTGGTGTGTATGCAAAATCTTGGCTGAGCGTGAACGGATCTGTGCTATGACTGTTGGTATGACTAGTGGTTCCATTACGGATTGTTTCAGTCTTCATGACCAACTCTGGAAGCTCTGTTGCTGGCATCCGTGAGAGATCCTCGGCCACTTGGGCCTTGGTCTCTGGAGACTCGACAAAAGCAGGCATAGTGACTACTTGGCGTAAACTCTTTCAAGGTCTGTAGTTTGCGGTTATCCTCAGGCGTGACGAGTCGTTGGTTGCGTTATCCAAGTCTTGTGATTGTACGTCAAGCGCTTTTTGAACTACTCATTATATCTTGCAAACGACAGAATGTTGCCTGGTTACTTCTTTCAGCAGTAGCCCACAGCAAAGAGCTGCTGACCATGGCCGTAATGGGACTCGGCAAAGACTGCATTAGGCCAACTAAGACATAGCCGATCGCCTGTCTCCCCGTGAATCCGGCTATCCTAATTAGGATTGCCGCCCCCGAGATGGACATCGGAGGCCGAGTGCGGGGTTGGGAAAAGATACCCGGGACCGGAGGAGGACGAGTGCTTGGCGATGTGGTTGGTGTCTGATGATATGTTGCTTAAAGCTCGCAATCGATCATTTGAAAGTGTTTCCTACCGTGGCACTTCAACCGCTAGTCATCTAACTTGATCACACATAACCCCAAAACCAAACATCAACAATGACTCTAGATCGTTATTCTTACAACGGCCCTGTTGACCACACAGTCACTCCCCAACTAGACAATGTACGGGGAAAGTCAGTTATCATCACTGGAGGTGCCAATGGCATGGGCGAAACTTTCGTAAGAGACTTCGTCGCTGCCGGTGCCTTCGTGACTTTTGCCGACGTAAACGAGGAGCGTGGCCGAGCCATTGAAACAGAGCTCAATTCCAATGGGACAAGATGCGCTTTCGTGAAATGTGATATTAGAGACTGGGACCAGCAAAAAAAGGTCTTTGAGAAAGCGAAGAGCCAGAGCCCAAGCAACAGTGTTGACGTGGTAATCGCAAACGCTGGTATTAGTCGGAGTTCTGGCGACAGTCTGTGGAATCTGGATGGTAAGTGCCAAAGCCTGTGTATAACTAGGTGCCGGATTCTAACAAAGAGATTTCAGATCCCAATGATGAGCCAACTAAACCCGATCTCAACATTGTTCGCGTCAATATAGACGGCACATTTTACACATGGAAACTAGCGGTGCATTATTTCCGCAAGCAGCCAGTGAATGAAGAGCGAGATCGCTGCTTCATTATGACAGGCAGTATGGTGGCATGGATTGATTCTCCTGTAAGTGACTGAATCCTTGGGCTCTCGACTGTTTTCTTCTGACAGACTTGTGGCAGGGCAATTGGGAGTACACGGCAACAAAATACGGATTGCGTGGCTTCATGAGAACAGTCAGAAGATCCAGCCATGAGCAATCCATCCGTATCAACTACGTTGCGCCATGCTGGATAAAGAGTGCTATCCGAACAGCCGAGTACGAAAAGTGGCTTATCGACAACGGCGTCGACTTTGGCGAGCAGAAAGATGTTGCTAGCTGTATGCTACGAATTGCTACGGATAAGTCTATTAATGGTGAGTAATGGAACTACTGCCGAGATTGTCCTATATACTGACGTCTATCACAGGCCGCTCCCTGATGATCACTCCGAGATCTATCGCAAAGGAGGGATTTGTGGATATTGACAGAGAAGATTACAAAGATACCCCTGAAGATGAGTACCTGAAGAAGGTTCAAGCCTCTCAGCTAGTAATAATCAAGGACAAGTGGTTGGATGACTACAAAGTCCCGATATATAAGGCTTAGCTTAATGCCCACGGCCATTCCTCGCCACGAACGGTACCAGAGGATAATACAAAATGTTCGAATTGCCAAGAGCCCTCTTCTAATCCTTCTTGTGTGTTACTGTGATGATGTGCTTTGTACTTTCGTCGTCTCGTCCGCTATCTCGATCGTCTCCAGCCATAACTGTCGGTTGCACATCTTCGTCAGAGATTGCGTGATGCCTTCCGCGAATCTGTCCTATAGTAATTAGGTTGACATCGTTCGAACCGATAGCATATGTGCTTCCATCTTTATTGAAGGTCTTAAAGAGCTTTCGAAGCATGGGTATTGAGCCGGCGATGATACCCAGGCCGCATTCGACAAGAGTCCAGAGGATGATATGCCCGATATCGTCTAAGGGACGTATTAGAATTCCCTTCTCAAAAGAAATGGGACTTACACGTTGATTCTCTGGCTTGGAGTAGGCAGAAGAGTATGGCAACCTAATGATAGTTGCCGTAGAAGCTCTGGATAGAGTCTGTCAGCTGATACCATGGTAGATAGGAAGAGAGTCAGATCCTACAAGACACCAACACCCATGACTAACATGGCCATCCTCTTCAAGGACTCGCAAATTTGGACACTGCGAAGGATAAAGATTGGTATAGTGACAACCGACCAGTCGGTTACAATATTCATGCCCGAGACAACATAGGTCAAGACAACAATGATGTTCTGGTTGATACACTTTCCCAGAACAGGGTTCCACGATGCAGCGACTGGTTTGCACCGAACTAACACTGCCAAAATGGCTGTCAGTGTTATAACAACTGGCACAACGATAAGGCACCAAAGGAAGATCTTGTAGGTTCTTTTGGTAGCGATACGTATGAGTTGGGTGCAAATTGAGGTTTGATGAAGACAGATCCACTAACGTAGAAGATCTGCCAAAGTGCCACGCTATAAAGTTGTAGTCAGAATAAACCGTTCAATGTGTGTAAGGAGAACCCCTACCTTTGCGGCCTCGATCATCATGGCTGGATTGAGCTTCGAGTCCGGGCTTCCGACACCTGTAAAAACGCCCCATATGACAATGCCATTATGCACCATATTGAGTGTCTAATACTGACAGTAAGTAGTTATTATGCTTTGTTCCAGTCGTTGAAGACTTACCGTTCCAATGCACATAAGCCAGTCCTCGTGGCCAAAGCAATGTGTTGCCAACCTTATCCATACTCTGAGGCCAACAACGGTAAGGCACAAAACGGTAAATACAATGTCGACAACGAGTATTGCAGCAGCGAGGCCTGTTGGTTTTACAGAATGCCAAGGTTCCATAGCGTCCGGCATGGTTGGCAAAAGGATCTGGAATAACACCTATCAATAGAACTCAGAAGGAAGAGATGCTGCGGTCGAGGACACTAGAGTTCTCAACATTCCAGACATTGTTCTAAAGACTCTCGGCAGAGTTTTGCTCAACCCTTACTTCAATCTCATATAGACCTTTTGAAATGCTTGAGAACAGTTTCCCTGCGTTGTCAAAGACGTTGGTCGGGACACCATAATCCTGGGCACAGAAAGATATGGTTAGAAAGAATGGTTTCTGCTGTAGTCGAACATGGCTTTCTGCTACTGCAACTTGGTAAGAAAGATGGGTTTGATAATAAATCACGATTGCATGCCACAGATGTACTGGCATTGCGTTGTAACCTGAAACCACCCAACGGTTAATCACTGAGCTTTTTGGCTTGTTGAACTTTTCACAAGGAACCAACCAACATTCAAGGTGGGGAAATGTATTACACATCATCGTCTCGAGCAAATCGGAGTTCTCTTATCTTTCCGGATATATGGAGTCGGGGCCCATTTCTTTGTCCGGTGACAAGGGTTACGAGTATACTACAGTAGGAACAAGGGCCTTGTTGGTTGTTGGTTGGCAATCAACAATGGCCTGATCAAATGTGTGTGATCAACTGATGGCATAACGTGTCGGTCTCTATCCTAGTACCATTGATTTAATAAGATTATGCTTGACCAACAGAAACTCCTCTTGCTGCTGTTTAAGAGTGGAAATAGCCGACATTAGTAAATATCACACATAACCACTGACTCTATTCCGAGTAGCGTCAACGATTACAAGGTCCTAGTCCTACGGTAAACCTGCTGGGTTAAATTGTCCTGGCTGCTAGTGTCCGGAGAACCGCATGAGCTGTGCGGGGTTTACTCCATACTTCTCAACCATCAGGGAAGGGTAAGCCAGGGGTTGACGGTGGATGAAGGGAGATTACTACAAAGGACGACCAACATAGATATTGACCGTACTTCTAGGATGGCAGGCAGTCCCTCTCGCATGCATCTGACTCGTCTCGCACTCTGAGTATCTTTTTTCTGTAATTTGACAACCCTTGTTCACCCACCCAACGATGTGGAACTCGCCATGGAGATGTCTGCGTACGACATAAGGAAGAAGAATGCCATTATGACTGGCGCTGGATCGGGTAGGTCAGAATTGTGCTTGGGCGTCAACTCGGGCCTTTCTCCTTAGGGAATCAACGACTAAATCAGAAACAGGTATCTCTCTGTCATTTGCCAAACAGCTACTCGAAGGCGGGCGCTCTGTTGTCATAGCTGATGTCAAATTGCGGCCTGAAGCTCAAGAACTGATCGACCGATGGACAACCACCGACGGCAGCAAACCCATCGCCCATTACCATCGCTGCGATATCAGTGATTGGGCCCAAATCTCGTCCCTTTGGGCCAGTGCACTGAAGAAGCTGGGCCAGATCGACATCGTCTGCAACGGCGCCGGCTTATATGAGCCACCATCGAGCACCTTTTGGAACGCCCCTGGCATCTCGCCTCTGGCTGAAGACAAACCGGATGCTAGTCCCGGTGTTTACAAGGCATTCGCCGTCAATACAATGGGACCAATCAGACTAGCGCAAATCGCTATTGACTACTGGTTGGAGAACCGCAGCATTCAAGGCAATCTGCTGTGGATTGCGAGCTTAGGGGAATACGTCCACTCGCTACAAACGCCATTATACTTTGCTAGCAAGGCGCCTCTTGTCAGCTTTGTTAAGTCATTTGCCTGCCTGAGGAAACGGTTCGGCATTAGAAACTCTGCCGTCTGTCCTGGCGCCGTCTATGTAAGCCATCTCCTGTCAAGCCCTCCTGAAGATGGGATGTTACAAGCCAGTAGTATTCTTGACGAATGCTCTTAGAAGATTGTGGCTGACTTGCTGTTTGTTGCACAGACGCCGATCTTCCACCCTGGATACTGCCGTGATCGAGTCAGGCCTGATGATCTGACTCTGACCCCTGAACAATGCGCCTCTGTTTTGATGCGAGTCCTTACTGAACCGCAATATGGCGATGGGAATATTGTGGAGACTATGCTCATTGGAAATAAAGATACTAATTCAGTCAATGTTCGTGAAGTCCCACTGGAGCTATTGTATCCTACCGTTAGGCCCGTACGATAGGACAACCATCTTTTAGAGGAGGAAGAGAAGTTGATCAAGCACCTGCAAGTACACGGGATGAGACAGTAGTCAAAAGACAACTGACTGTCATCTGTCTGCCCGGCGGCGTCTGATTGGCCATATAAGTTTCTCTGGCCAGTTAGTTCGCTCAACTGCTCGGCTGCTTGCCGAATGGCAGCTCCAAGGCGGCGTTAAACGTACGGCTAAGGAATATTCCGAGGTGACGCTACGGGAACATTCCGAAATGGGGCTGGCGCCACGGCTGTATGAGCTAGAAGTGCCGACTAACCATTCAAAGCATAGTAGACGCAGATCATGTGGTGGTGGCAAGCTTTTGAGTAGTAAGTAGTAAATATCCGAAGAAGCCATGGGGATGAGACTTAGACTTTGATAGCCTGTTTACCCCGCAAATTAATATTGCATGAGCAGGTGTTTCAAAGGCAGGGGTAGGTACCTATTCTGAAACGCCCTGTTCTGACAAGTCACTCAGACTTGCGGATGCTAGTCTTGTCGGCCATGGTTAATCTTAGCTCGGAGCTGATCGTCACGCTCAGGGCCCCTATGAGCCGTGTGTGGCGTTCTAGATGGTGTTAACAACGCCCTTCAGCCTGAGGACTTGCTCATACTATGTAGATTACCTGTGAGAACTTAGATGCCACTGGCTTCAGCGCACAAGGTAGAGCCCCTAGGGCAGTTCTCGCTACGACTGCGCGTTGCTTGCCACAACAAGAATAGTATCAACAACCTTATTGGTAGCCTTGGCTTATCAGTGATGCCTAAACATCGTCGAAATATTTCAATGCCTGACCTCTTTCGGCATTGGACAATGTACGCTGCCCCTACGGGCTTTAAGGCGACTAGGTGCTGTAAAGGGTTTGGTCATAGGATTTACAGTATATCAACGGGCCATTAGTGTCAAATGATCATTCCGACCATCTTCGGCAGCCGGCAGAGATCCGAGTAACTGGACTCCTGGCCTTGTTCGTAGTCAGGGGTTCAATAAGCATTTAAAAGCTTGGGGTCCACTGAACCCACTCTACCTGGGCAAGATATACTAGTATCCTGACTATCAGGTCGTCTTTGAAGTATTTCGTTCTGCCTTATAGGGCTCCTTATCTATTTGAAACCTCACCATGTCCTCACTGCCGCCACCACCTTCGGGACTTGATTTTAGCGCAACCAAAGTCCCCTCCCTCGTCTCGGGATTTGTTGTCACCTGGGTTTTGGGGTTAGCCGCTGTTATACTTCGCATTACAGCACGAAGACTCACTAGAAACCCTCTCTGGTGGGATGACTGGCTCATCATCGTCTCATTAGTATGTCCGCCTTCCAGATGACAGTGATAAGTAGTTTCGTGGTTGACATGGCTTTGATAGGTATTCTCAGGCATTTTTATGCTTGATGTCACTTGTTACAGTGAGCTGATGCCCTTTCCATCCATTGATCCCATCACGCAAATGATGGATCCTGATTACTTGTCACAGTGACTATTCGGGGCGGCTTTGGCAGACATGTCTGGGTTGCACCGCCGGATGGCCTCAGAATCTACTTCTTGGGCTTATTCATTGCCGAGTTCGTCTACACGTTCAGCATAGCGCTGATCAAATGGTCGATGCTCGCTTTTTACTGGCGCATTTTCAGCACAGGCCGTAGTACGAGGTTGCCTATCTGGATTATATTCTTCATCGTCTCCGCTTGGGCAGTTGCTGTTGTAAGTCTTTTGCTGTCCTCGTCACTTTTCGTTACGCAGCAATTGTACTCACAATGCATTTGTAGCTTCTTGTCAGCAGCTTACAGTGCTTCCCAATTACGGCCTTTTGGGAGAGATTCGACGTTAACAAGAAGCTTTCCCCGTCCGACTTCCAATGCGGCGTCGATGTTAGGATGTTTTTTATCGCCAACGCAATACCAAACATTGTAACGGACATACTCATGCTCCTCATCCCAATCCCGAGCATCTGGCATCTACAGCTGCGCAAGTCACAAAGGACGGCGCTTCTGGGCATTTTTGTCCTTGGCATATTGTAAGACACAATACAAGGCATCGCGGTTATATGATCCATACTGATCCGACTCTCTGCAACACAGCGTTACTGCCGTATCCTTCGTCCGACTATACTATGTGGTTGCTCTTGACTTCACTGATATAGATGTCACTTGGTTGTTTAGCGAAGAGATGATGTGGACTGGGGTTGAGGTCAACGTGGCCACCATCTGTGGTAAGTAGGGTTGTTGCTCATCTATCACTGTGTCACTCTGACCTTTCTTAGCTTGTCTCCCGTCCTTGAAGCCGATAATGAACGTGGTCATCCATCGCTCCACCCAGAACAGCACACAGCGTCCTCCTGTGCAAAGTAACCTGGCAACAATGACTGCCGGTGGCCCAGGAGATGCTTCCACACACGAACACAACAGACGGCAGAACCCAGCTGGCAAAATCAACCCCAAGTCAACAGTTCGCGCTTTCTCCAAAGACCAGCAGCCAGATGATGCTCATCCCTTTGCAGCGTTAACCGACAATGACTCTGACACTTGGCTGGAGCTTGATACCCCTACCATCGAGATGGAGCGGATGGATAGGGCTGGTGAGGACGGATTGGACACTCGTCCAGTTGGATTAGCGTGATGTGGAATTACTACCCTCTTGCTGAGACTTGCTTTCATAATGATTATTAATGTATTTGCCTCGTTATTTTACTGAGAGGCTACTAATTGGGAATGACAGTTAGGCCTGGATATTTCTATTACACTATTAGGATGGCTCAATTCATCCCAAATCCTTAACACTATAACCCGTAGATATTTGCAAAGTGTTGTCGAGAGCCGCTAACTACCGCCAAGCCCGACGGCTCCGGAAATTGAATCTATTAAAACATTGAAAACCCCGACACTTTATCGAAGTATCTAGCTGTATATTTAGCTTAAGTCGGTCTGAACTACTTTGATCTGTACACCCCTATACACAAGCCAGTTCTAACCATATAGATGGAGGGCGGTATTCATCTTCAATACTTGGGGGAAGGAAGGCCATTATTAACTAAATACGTTTTTGGATTTCAGACCGCGATGTTCAAGTGAGCAAGTGGTCAATCGATGCCGTAGAACAAGGCTGCGCAGCGATACTGACTCCTGAGAGCGGCTGTCAAGGCTTCCAATGGATATGACTATTAGCGGCGGCCATGCTCTCACATGTCAAGTTATTTGCAAAATCTAAGTTATGAGAATATAGGGCTACACAGAGGAGCAAAGCTTGAGTCAATACCCTCCTCATACCACTTCACAAGGAACATGACTGCCTTTTGAGACAGCAAGTTAGGCAGGTAAGCAACTTTCCTATCAGCTAGTCAGCCATCAGATAGGCATATTGACGGCGATACACCAGACAACCACTTACAGCTAACTGTCAGAACTGAATATAAAAAGGTATCAATTTTAAACCAGAGTACCAGACTCTACTAGATTATCTATAAATATAATACTATAAGCGATAGATAATATTGCTCTCTAGAGAGAAGAAAGAACTTTAGTTGGAAAAACATATCTGTTACTTTCTAGCTATATAATGAGGTGTTGCCTTCCCCTTTAACTCGAGAACTGTGCTCTAAGCATAAATACTGCCGATGTCTATTTTTAAAGAAGAAGAAGAAGATTAAAGGGTGATGATGATTGAAAAAAAAAACGGGTTAATAAGGTCCTATGCGGTTATATTTATAATTGTCTTAAGTTGGTGAGGACGAGTTCTTCTTAATTCGTGTGCGCTGAATCTGTGCACCAGTAGCTGGTCTATCGGAAATTTATTAACTACACTACCTACCTTGGCAAGTGGAGTGACAAATCAGGAGATACCCGCATCGTCGGGCCTCGCTGATTACTGACTAGGATTGAGGGCTACATTGACCGGCTCCCTTTCTCGGATCCGACACTAGATGGTAGGACTTTTGATTACAGAGGATTCTTATAGGGATCAACTTGACGATGACTGTTTCTAGGTTCTTCCCTATCTTGCTACTTTGACGACGTGCTAATATTCATTCCAATTCACCTCTTCCACCTTTTTGTAGTGGGTGCGTCTTGACTGGACTCTAAACTCAAAGTCACATCCTGAGATTTGGCCGTTCCACTTTGCTTTAGCTGGGTTAAATTTTCTTGAAATCGTTCGAGTCTACGCCACAAAACTACTGAAATAGGTACTGTTATCGCTTATACTTGACTCTTCTCACGAGGCGTGGCAGCATTTCCCCGCGGTTAATAGGAACAATATGATGCAGGGAAATCGAGAAACACTAACCATGATACCGTAGTCTGTAGACTGTGTAACTATGTACGGTAGTATCATTTATCCGACAATCAAGTCAGAGTATAAACTTTTGTTAGACCAGATAAGATGACGTGTGATTGCGGCGTATTTCTACCACTAGCGACCCTGACTGAACCTGAACCTCGGTCACGGAAATCCCAAGAGGCACGACAGGGTTGGTAATCTTCCATCTGAGATTTTAGTCTATGCCTAAATGGGCTCTTTGAACCGCGGTAACTCTATACCATTCTAGGTGGAGACTAAATTGTCTTGATAATCGATCTTGGCTGTATTTGCGTTGGTGTGCAAGAGACTAATACGCTTCTGTAGCTCAAGCCCAGCCAAAACAATACGTACTTGAAGACATGGGCGATTTGTTTTAAATAATTCAAGGGTTACAGTATATCGGGGGCACAAGGATAACAATTAAACAAGACAAGTCGCATCACCCTAAGATGCTTCCTCTTTTTCTCCCATCCTCTACCTATCGCATACGCTCAGCTCAGCATGTACACCACCTCGCCACAAACCGACCACCAAGATGAGGTTATCCTCTTGGCCAGACTTCTCATTCCCGGTCGGGGAAAGCCAATAACTAACGCTGCCGTTGCCTTCTCGCCAAAGTCCGGCACTATAACGTTCGCCGGTCCTCAATCTTCATTGCCCCTTTGCTTCGAACTCAGTCGACGTCAGCATGTGGGCTATCTTCTCCCGGGCCTTTGGGACTGCCACACGCACTTTTCTGGCCTGATGGACTCGGACATGCAAGGCTTCCTCGATGTCCACCCAGCAACAGTCGGCGCGAGGGTCGCCCGCGGCTTCCACGATACTCTGATGGCAGGCTTCACCAGCGTCCGAGATGTGGGATCATATGCCATTGAAGCCCACCGGGCAGTCCAAGATGGCTTGATTCTTGGTCCCAATGTCTACGGCGCTGGTGGAGCCATTGGCATCACCGGTGGCCATTGCGATGTACACAACATGCCGGGCGACTACGCTTACGCACATGAGGGAGTGTCGCCGCAGAATACTTGGCCTGGTGTCTCTCCCATCGTCTTGGCCGATGGAGTTGACGAGTGCCGACGTGCGATAAGACAGCAAATCCGCCGTGGAGCCAGATGCATCAAGATTGTAACCACTGGAGGTGTCTCGTCCGATTTGGATGACCCAAAGTATCGGCAGTATTCCGACTCAGAGATCAAGGCTCTTGTCGATGAGGCTACGCTTCAGGGTCGAGCTGTGGCAGCCCACGCCCACGGTAAGCCTGGCATCATTGCATCTATCAAGGGCGGGGTGCATACCATTGAACATGGCAGCTGCATCGACGACGAGGTAGCCAAGCTTATGTGTGAGAATGACACAATGCTAGTTGCAACACGGAACGCTATTGAGGCTGGTCTTTCGCGATTGCATCTTCTGAAACCAGAAGTAGCTGCAAAGCTCGTGGCTATTTCAAAGAGCCACCTCAAGGGCTATAAAACAGCAGTCGAGTATGGAGTCAAGATTGCTCTCGGCACTGATATCGGTAGCTCGGAGCTCAACACGGCTGTATCGCATGGATCCAATGGCGCCGAGCTTGTATGGGCCGTCAAGGCAGGCATGACACCTCTAGCTGCCATTGAAGCCGCCACAGCCAACGCGGCAGAGACACTCGGCGGGCTAGCCCCCAAGAAGGGCATTATCCAACAAGGATGGGACGCTGATTTGATAGCGCTGGATAAGAATCCTTTGGACAACATAGAGCTGTTCAAAGACACTCGCAACATTAGATTGGTCTGGAAGAGCGGAGAACTTGTAAAGGCTTCAGAATCGGCGCAATGGCATGGAATAGTTCGAAGGACTACAAGTAGTACCGAAGAAACCGCCGGCGAGTGGTCTGTCGTGTGAGAGGGAGCAATTGGCTGATTCGGCAAAAACATGGATCAGACTACCCATCTATCGATACACTCCGTAGTTGAAGTATTAATGACTTAATACAATCAAAAAGCTTGATCAAAAACATAATTTGTGGCACATGGTGGTCAATATCTTACAGCAACCTTCTATCTTGGTCCTGCTCATCGAATCGTAAGCCTCAGCTAATGAATACTAACCCTCTGCGATGTGCAATGCAGGTCTCCCACACTCGGCCTGCCAATTCATGATCTGGCCTGTTCATAATGAGCCAAGTATCTATTCTGCTTCACAAGGAGACAGAAACCGCGGCCTCACTTTTTGTCAATTCGGTGCAAGATTGCCGCGAATCACAGTCAATCCTCCTCTTCAATTCAAGTCCATGTGCGTGCGGTTTCAGTAACGCTTAGCCTATTCAGGTTATCAAGAGCGAGGACTACGGTGTTCCTCACATATTAGACTAGACTAGATACAGTAGTCGGAAGAGCGGCCCGTTCAAATTGTAGATTGAGTGAGCAATCATGTCAAGTCTTCTTATTCTTATCTCCCAAAAATGAATGAAGCATTTGAAAATCGCGTCATCATGAAGACTCAAGAACCTGATGCACCTGGCCTGCGACCATCTCGTCGTGGGATGCAGAATCTGCGAGAGGATTTAATGATTGACCTTTCGCGGCGCATGAGAACGAACCCTTACGATCCCAAAACCAACCCAGATGGAATCATTGACATGGGCTCGGCATTAAACGAGCTGATGCTCGAAGATGTACAACTTTGGTTGAAGAAGCAAAAGGTTGGGGCGAAGGAACGTCGGTCAGGTGAGTTGTGTAATGCACGTCAAAAAGCGTCCAGAGCGCGGACTTGAGAGAGCCTATGAAAAATATGATAACATTTCATAACCTTTGCAGATATTTGTTACGGTGATACTCAAGGCTCAGAAGAGCTGCTCAAGGCCACAGCCAAATTCATAAACGCGCACTTCAAGCCAACAAGCCCTCTTAGCGCTTCCAACATCCTCGCTGGAAATGGCGTTACCGCTGTCCTCGATGCTCTTGCTTTCAACCTTGCCGACGAAGGCGATATCATCCTTTTACCGACTCCAAGCTATGGCATGTTTGCCCATGACCTTACTGCAAGGAATGGCGTCAGCCTCGTCCACGTACCCTGCGACGACATCAATGAAGGCCGATTAGGCAACGACAGCGATAGCAAGACTCATCCTGGCCCTTTGGCAATTCGTCTTGAGGAAGCACTCAAGCGAGAAAAAAGCGCCGGAAACAGGGTCGCTGCTATCCTGCTGACGAACCCCGAGAATCCACTCGGACGGTGCTATTCCCAAGCTGTCCTGAGCCAGGTGGCTGATCTATGTTTGCAATATCAGGTCAATCTCATTGTTGATGAGATATATGCTATATCAGCTGGCCCGACATTCAAAAGTATTCTAAGCGTTGTCGGGCAGCAGACGAAGAAGAACGTCCACGTTCTTTGGGGCACCTTTAATGGCGGCATCGCGCATTGCATCCAGTCTGACTTTCTGGTGACTCAAAACTTTCGACGTCTTAGTGAATGGCACATTGGACGCGAGCTTCTATGCAATTGGATCTGCACGCGTTGCTGGTATCATGTCCAATTGACACTTTGGAAGCCTACCGCCTCCGCGACTTCGGAATCTCTACGACAGCTCCTTGCGCCCATCCTACGCACTTCGCCCAGGCGAGGACAACCTCTCGTGCTGTTATTGGTTCAATGCTGGCGCACTAGTGGACAGATCATTCTTGCTCGGCTGGTCGGGGTTGACGCCAAGTGGCCAGGGTTTCTTCACTGGTGTCGTCAGCTCGAATCTCTTGGAATAGAAACACCCGCACTCGACGCGGGCATATATGGTGATGCCAACCAGACGGAGGAGCAAAAGATTGCCCAACTAGACTATCTTCGGACCGAGCTGGATGAATGGCATGGCACTCTCACCATTCAAGATCTCCCGATGCTGTGCGCCACATCAGAGACAATGGCTGGACTGGACAGACAGCCTCGGGCCCTGCGTGGTGAGCCCTTGCGCTTTCGAAGCCATCAGGCTGCTCTCGATTATCTTCGCTATGCTGGGGCACAAGCTCTATGCTCAAAAAAAGGCATAGCTGACGTCACTGGCAGGGCCCTTGATAAGGAGCCTCCACCGAGCCCCTGGATCAACCTTTGCCTTCGCATCATCGCGGGTTTGGACCACGACGCATGCTTAAGAGGTGACACAGATCAGATTGGCTTGATGTGGGCCATCACCAACGTGATTATCCTGAGAGGTTCGCGAGACATGAGTGTCATCGAAGCGATCGAGAGTTGGCTCCCATGGCTAGAGAAATTAGCGGCCATTCCCGGGTCTTTGTGTCCGCCATGGGGTTTACGGGAGCTGATAATCAAGATTAGACAAGGGCGTGATTGCGGACGGTATGTGCCAGCCTGCATATCGGATACAGTGCCGACCTCGGAGTGGATGGAAGTCTACTCGAGGCCTTCAAACAGATGTGGGAAAACGCTTGTAGTTGGTCGCGTAATGGAGACAGGGATGCCCTTTTTCGAGATTACTACTGGTACCTGAGGCTTGAATGAATGTCACGAATCATGAGCAAGGACTCTCTTACATGGCATAAATAAATTAACATTGCAAGGCTCAACCGGGCCACCGACAGGTCATAGATTATGGCCCGATCATTACCTACTGCCCAATGCATAAACGCTGTCCGCAACTCCTGGCTTGTATGGTTATAGAATCTTGGCGACCCAGTAGTTCAACATCTGAACAGCCACCTCGGGCTGGTCTTTGGGTACCTCATGTCCAGCCTGATCGACCTCCATGAAGCTGAGATTCTCCCATCCCTTATGCCAACCCCAAAGTTTCTCATCACCAGTTATCGGGTTCCGAGCACGTGCAGGGAGGAACGGCTTGGCACGGAACTGAACCTGTCCATGCCACTCGAGGCTATCCACCAAGTACCGCATACCCGGAGCATTGCATAGCCAGTCTTTGTTCCCAACGTAGATGAGAACGCGCAGCCCGGCCTCAAGGAGCTCAGTAACCCATTGGTGGGATGGGTAGCCAACCTCGCCGCTGTCCATAAAGTCTTGCAGGATTTGAAAACTGAAACCACTCACGTCACTCACAGCGGCATCGACACCGAGCTCTTGCCGAGTACTGGCATTGTTCTGCCATGCGACCGCCTGGGGGTTGGGGGCTGCACATTCCTATGGGTTGGCTGTACAGTTGATGCGGAAATCATAAGAGTACCAGGGTGTTTGACTGAGGAGATGCCATCCGTTCTCCTGGCAATAGCTGTCCGATACCGAGCAGACATGGTGGTTAAAGTTACTCTGACGACAGGCTGTCTCAAGAATCTCGCACTGCGGTACTGCAGAAGAGAGCGCCTGACATTGCGTACTGTTGAGCACAGGTGAGTCTCCTAAGCAACCTGCCTCGTAGAAGCCGCGACGCTGGACTAGGCTTTAAAATTCCCATGGGTACCTAGTGATATCTTAATGCCCAGTTACCTAGGCCTAAAGTTAGGTAAATAATATTATA
>JABFFF010000061.1:0-124979 GCA_013623665.1 Fusarium sublunatum
GTGTGAGGAGAGATGGAGGAGGAGGAGGAGGAAGAGGAGGAGGAAGCGCCAAAGATCTCACGAGGGGGTTCTAGACTGTAATTTCAGTGAATATCAGTATTTTAACGGTAACCGCGGGGATAAAAATAAAACAAAAGTGTGAGGTGAGGTGAGGCGAGGTGAGATGAGCGTTGCCAGTTGCTGGGCACTGGCGTGTCAGGTGCACGAGGTTGGCAGGCAAAGATGCCTTGAGTGACCAAGAGCTGGAGGCGACAAGAGGCACAAGGATCCGTTGTGTTTCTAGAAAGAATAAGGAAGGAAACCTGACCTCTTTAGGAATTCAGTACCACTGGTGATATCTTAGAGCAAACACTGGGATCATGGCAGATTTATATAAGTCATGGAATTAGCTGGTTCTAAGTTCTTCTGGCTTATAGGCGTTTGATGAATCACTAATGCAAACACCTTGATTCAATGTAAACAGGACGAAATGTCACCGACGCTAGAAGTGGGCGATTAGGTGTTAAGATGATGAAGTTAACCTCTAAGTAGGGACATTTATTTATAGTCTAGACAGGGACGTCGGGTATGGAAATGGCATGTTGACAGTTTCATGTAGATGGTGGAACGAAGCAAGACACTACTTATCAAGTAATCTGTATATGCAGGCAAGGACTTGGTCGAGGTATGATCAATCTGGGGTTGTCCGACGAGTTGAGCCCGTCAAGGATGACTGTAGACCCCTGACTGAACACGGGACCATCCGGTCTGGACTATGACATTGAATGATCTATTCGTAAGCTCAGTGAATCATTAACAGCGTCCACGTGGCAAGACAAGGTCGATATGTCGTTATGAGTTGAACAAGGATGTAGTGTAGATGCAGTACAAAGGAAGCTATGCAATTGTAAGTCATGATCAAGTGATGCTAGAAAATCAAGTGAATCATTTCCAATACCTACCTGGCAAAACCTAATTATACCATGGTATTCTTACTTGGCAGGTCGTAATAACTTGGTTTCTACTTATGAGTTTCTTGGATATGCCTGACCACTCGGCTTGGCTCACATCTGCAAAGAACACTGGAACAACAACTTCATTTCGGCTACGGACATATCGGGCATTGTACGACGTCTGTATTATCCAACCAATTCCATCGCCACTATCCAAGCCCGACGCCGTCTCGCTTCATGAACGTCGGCGGGCTGCAGATGGTGAGACGAACGATGGGCTTGTGCTACGCAGAACCCGTGTTCTCAGGAGCTAGTGCGAGGGGCTCGAGGCTGAAATAAGAGTCTTTGGGAGGGATTATCTCATTGCAGATGTTTCTGGACACATTCAGGGGTAAGACATGGTGGGTTGGCCTCTAGGATGGCCAGCCTGGTTTTAGACCATAATCTCTTTATTAGTGATCAAGTATACCTTTACTAGTTAACACTTGTATAACCAGACCAAACATCTCCTAGCAGTTATTAAGGTCCCGTTTGAATAGTTGGAAACCTTGTTTTGCTATGAATCAATGTCGACAATGCAAGCAAACGGCCTTGTTCGTCGAGGTTGAGTTGAAGTTACAAGAGATGAAAAATCAGACATTACACAGACGGTCCTCGGAAACAAAGCCCTGGTTCTTTGTCAAAGCAAACAAATCCTTTGCAATACTCAAAAGCACAAAGATCGTCCGCATCCTTAGATATTTCTCTCCTATTCTTCCTCTTTTTCTGGGGCAGTTCATGTCGTGCGTGTGTGTGTGCATCTTGTCCAACTCGCAACCTGGACTCGAAGTTCGAGTCTTGTGATGCATACCAGAAATTTGGTAAATGTTTGAATAGAAACTCAGGTACTTCTTAAGAGACTCGAGGCACTTTGCCTGCTGGGAGGTAAATACAGGCGTTGCGTCTACTAATTCTCAGTGTCTGTGGCTGTCAGGTGTCTGCCAGTTGCACTGCTTTCACCACGTGTGCTAAGAAAATTCATCCTCTCCTTGCACATCTCCCTCTCTCTGCTTTCTCTCTCCTCCACATCTAATCAAATTTCCAATTCTTGGACATCGCCGAGAGACAGAATCTCTTTTTTCACCTCGTTCGGTGTCACCGCTTTCCTTACAAGGGCGTTTATTGGCGTCACCAACCCAACCTCGACTCTCCCTTTTCTCTATCTTTCTTCTTCTTCCCACATTCACTCCTTCAAGCCCAGCAGTAAACACCCTCTTCCCTCTTTGTTTTCTCTTCCCCGCTTCAACTCGTCATCGGCCAACAAACAGCCACACACGCGACTGGGGCCTCCTCCTTCACCACTCCCCGACGATGGCTTCATCTCCGCCTGCGCATGGCATGATGCCTCCACACGATGAGCGCTTTATCGCTGCAGAAGATGTCGGTCGTTCTCGCTTTTGCGGTGTTCGCGATTTTCTGGATAGCGTCGACGGCTATATCACCACCTCGCGTTTTGGGCATTACTTTCGCCTCTCTGGCAGCGGTCACGTAAGAGACATGCTCTTCGCAGGCTGCTTACTGGGCTAACATTTTCTTAGCCTCAAGAGATCGCTGGGTCGACCTTCTTTCGAGAGGTTCGCGCTGGTCTGACTACCTTTGCGACTATGGCATACATCATCGCCGTCAACGTATGCTGCTCCCAGCCTTTTCATCCCTGGCATCCACTAACTCTCGACAGGCTGCGCTGCTCGCCCAGTGCGGTGGTACTTGTGTCTGTGACTTGAAGGTTCGGCACGAGTGTGACAAGATTGAATCATATGTCGCTTGCAAAGAAGGCAAATCATTTCCAGATCTCCCCAGTAGGATCCAGAGCTGACAGAACGCATCTAGATATTCGACGAGACATTGTTACTGCTACAGCCGCCGTCTCCGGCATGGCGAGCTTCGCGTTTGGTCTCCTGACAAACCTCCCCGTTGCCCTCGCGTATGTTATCTTCACCTAATTCCAAACGTGATGCTAACCTCACAGACAGCCCCGGCATGGGCCTCAACGCTTACTTTGCCTTCCAAGTCGTCGGATACAACGGAAGCGGCCCCATCACATACCAGCTCGCCCTCACAGCCGTCTTTATCGAGGGCCTCGTCTTCATCTTCCTCGCTCTTACAGGAATGCGCCAGTGGCTCGTCAAACTGATCCCCGCCACTATCAAGACTGCCACCGGCGTTGGTATCGGTTTGTTTCTCACTGAGATCGGTCTCTCGTATTCTGCAGGCATTGGCGCCATCACAGGTGGTGGAAAGGCTACTCCTTTGGCCCTTGGTGGTTGTCCCATTGAAAACCTCAATGATGTGACAGGAGAATGTATTGACGGACAGATGTCAAGCCCCAAGGTAAGCCTACACATTCAAGCTGAATGACGCCTGCTAATCGATGTAGTTGTGGGTTGCAGTCTTTTGCGGCGGCATCGTGACGGCCTTTCTCATGTCGTTTCGTATCAAGTACGCTCTGATCATTGGCATCGCCCTTGTCTCTGTCCTCTCTTGGCCGTATGTTTACCATCTCTTTTCAAGTTCTCCTCTAACAAGCATTCAGTCGCAACACTCCCATCACCTACTTCCCACACACCGGTGAGGGAGACTCCCGTTTTGACTTCTTCAAGCAGATCGTCGTTTGGCACCCGATAGACAAGACACTCAACCAACTCGACTGGGCTTTTGGTGAATCCGCTTCGCAGTTCGCCCTCGCTCTCTTCACATTCCTCTATGTCGACATCATCGATGCTACCGCCACGCTCTACTCCATGGTCCGCTTCTGCGGTGTCGTTAACCCTCGGGACGGCGACTTTCCCCGCTCGACTCTTGCGTACTGCACTGATGCTGCCTTCATTTCGGTCGGTGCCCTGTTTGGAAGCTCCCCTGTTACAGCCTTCATTGAGAGCGGTGCTGGAATCGCAGAGGGTGGAAGGACTGGTTTGACGGCAATGGTTACCGGGCTGTGCTTTATCGTTGCGGTATTCTTTGCCCCCATCTTTGCGTCTGTTCCTCCTTGGGCGACTGGTTGTACTCTGATCTTGGTAAGTTGTTTCTGTCTCTCCCATGCTTTGTCCTGTCTAGGGACATCACTGATTCAGTAACAGGTCGGCTGCATGATGATTCGCCAAATCACCCAGATCAACTGGCGATACATCGGCGACGTCCTCCCCTCCTTCGTCGTCATGACCTTTATCCCCTTCAGCTACAGCGTAGCCTACGGTCTCATCGCGTAAGTCCCTGTCTTAGTCTTTCCAAAAACTCTCTCACTAACAGCTTCCCCAGTGGCGTGTTTGTCTACGCTGTCCTCAACAGCCTCGTCGGCATTGTCGTCTTTGTCTCCCGCGGCTACCTCGAGCCCCGCGAGTACGACCTCAAGGAGTACTGGACCTGGAAGGGCTCTGGCCGCGCACCCTGGTTTGTCCGTGCCATCCGCCACCGTCGAAACGCAGGCCACGAAGACGATGACGACGACGAGCAGCACGGCGATGGCCTTGCCATGACGCACATCAACTACGCCGAACGCCGTGACCACAGCAGCTCCACGACTGGTGTGTCCACAGGCAAGGATGAACCCCCTGTGTCCCCTCCTCCTGGACGATGGGTGGGTTGATTTAGTACCGAGCGCTACTTACACATGACACTTTTCATTCTCTGTATCGATCGTTAAAAAGAGAGGCGATGCCTCGTTTTGGGTTTGTGCGACCAAACATCGGCTTTGCTTCTGGATGATGCCAACTAGGGCTTGTTAGCAGCATCGGGGGAGGGCATACTACAGCAGCCCTGATATGGATGAAAACAGAAAATGCAGAAGAGGAACGAAATGCAAACGAAAAGGGGCTAGATAATGAGATGTTAGATGTCATGTAGCAATGTACTGAACCAGATATGAAAATGACCATTTGCGTGGTGTACAAAGCAACTGGTACAAAACGACTTGGGTGTGAGGCAATGGAAGACTCTTCTTTTATCCTTACATGATCTCTATCTAAGAAGCGTCAGCCATCAGCATCGTAGAGATTTGGTATCATAGAAGCTCCTGATTAACACCACCACAATGACAAGTCGTTAAATAGATCAAGCTCCCATGTTAACATCTCCGTCTCCATCACCGCCGCCTCCTCGACCTCTGTAAGCTTGTTCCGCATTCTTCCTCCGCTCCAAGCTCTCCTTCACCCACTTCTCACAAGCACCATCACCGCCCTCGGCGATCTTGCTGCGCACAACCCCCTTAAGCACCTCGCCTGCAAAACCCACAAAGTTGTGTCTTCGCAGCGCGTTCTCAAACATCCAGTCCCGGCGCTTGCGCTCCTCCCGTGCCAGCAGCTCCTCGTCGCCAAAGTCGCGCGCTCGCTGTCGTAGGTCTCGGCACATGGCGAGCAGGTTGAAGCGGATCTCGGTAGCATCGTATCGTGCGATGCGGCGCTGGAGAACATCGACTACCTTGGTGGCAAAGTCGTCTGAAGTGCAGGCGCCGTGTGAGATGGGCGCAGGTTGGAGGCCATCGAGTTCGTAGAGTGTGCCATTTATAGGCGTGTAGGCGATGAAGTGGAACGCATCCTCCGACTCAGCGCCTGTCTTGTCTGTCTCGTCGGCAAAGGGACTGCTGCGGGCGAAGCTGTTATGCACCTCCCGGATGAGGTCAGAGTTGCTGAGCGCTTCACCGCGGAACTCGGGAGGCAGCACCATGGTGAATTCTCTAAAGTCACCCAGCTGCTCGCCTATCTCAACATCGCCCGTCTTGTTCAGCAGCACGCTCAGGAGGGCTTGCGTGGCGCATGCATTCTGGATCGTCTGCGCGGCGAAGAAGATGTTCTCGGAGGCAGCGTGGTCGAACGAGCCGTCGCGGGGTCCTTCGGGTGTTGCATATGGTTGATCAGTCGGGTATTTGAAGAGAAAGATTACACCGTAGACGGGCTGGAGAGTGAGAAGCTCGGAGGGGTCGAGGGTGAGGAGCTCTTCGAATTGGACGTCTTTGACGCCTAGGTTTTCGATGAGGGATGTAAAGACGCCCTGTCAGATATTAGCTCGTACATTTTCACATGCCTAGTATTTGGACGTACCGCATCGGACTCAACTATAGACCTTCGAGTTAGCAATCTGGTTCATACTGAGGTGGGACAAAAGACCAACTGGTATTCCATCCACCACTCATTGTTGCGGCAGGCCTGACGATTCCCAGCAAGTCCTAGCTCGAGCTTGTGTTTTTTGAGTAAAATGCGGCAAATAACGATAGCCTGCCTTCGTAAAAGGTGTAAGTATTGGGTAATAGAGGCCCTCAATGTGACAGAATAGGAATGTGAAGGAGAAGCGAGTGACGGACTTGAAGCTTCGAAAAACAAACGACGGAGCTCATAGCCACCGACGTCTGATATCATCCGCTGCTGATAAGATAAGGAATGCCAAAGGCAGCAACAAGCTACGACACCACATCCGATGGGTCACTTAATAAGGGCAGAATCAACTCTTTATATGGAAGTCTTGATTATCCTTCGAAACACACACTTTTTACTATAGGATCATATGCTGTCCAAGTCAATATTACAATGACCCTACAGAAACAATCGCCCACAATCCGATTTGACCACGGTATCAAATTAAACAAAACACAAAGCTCTGTAAGCGCTGGGTCCGTCAAATATTGGGCCTGCGCCCAGCTTTCTTCTGAAGAAAGTATCTCGCTAAGAAGAGAAATGCACCAGACAGTGAAAGAAACACCGCCAACTCCTTATCTTCCTTCCATCCAACGCTTGCTACCAATAGCATTGCGTTGTTGGCGTAAACTTTTCCGCTCATCCCACCATCTCGTTTGAAGACGTACAAACATTATCAACCAAATACTTCAGATGGTTGCACTTAAAACAAGCCTTTACAAGGGAATAAGCTGTTCCCTTGCTTGCTCGTTTTGCTGATTATTTTCCGGAACTCCTTGCTCTACCTGTCCTTCTTGGCCGTTTTCTGATGGCCTCTGCAGATTGTTTTGCTCTGTACCAGGGCTTGTAGTCGTCCCGTCACCTCCATTTTCGTCCTGGTTGTCGTTGTTTGTATTGTTCTCATTGTTCTCCGCCGCCGCTTCGGCCTCCCTTGCTTCAGCCTCTATACGCTCTCTTTCAGCTCGCGCCGCAGCCTCAAGGTTGGCAATGTGCCTCTCCGCGACACCTGGTGCAATGCTGGCCAAGAATAAGAGCCCAGCTCGCTCTATACGTCTTACTTGAGACAGGATCCAGCTTTCTGGTCCCTGATGTTGCGCTACCAAGCGTCTTGCCATTTCAGTAGGATCCGGATCTTGTCTAAGTGCCTGGTTCTGTTGCTCTGCTCCAACGACACCTTGTCGACGTCTTGGTTGTTCGAGTGGAATCAGATTCTCGAGGTGCCGGCCTAAAGGCCGCCAAACATGGTCAGGAACTCCATTTAATACGCCAGTGCTAAGGACAAAGATGAACACGGCAATAACAATAATGGTGAGCCATCTCGACCAACTCGCATTGGGAGAGGTAAAGAACCAGACAAACAGAGCCAGGCGAAATAGAAGCCAGATTTGCGGCCACAATTGCATGAGCAAAGGTGGAAGCGCTGCCATAGGCGGATTACCTCGGTGCATCAAGGGAGCCACAATCGCCGCCGGGTCTGGTTGTGCCTGTGCCTGTGCCTGATTCTGACCCTGACCCTGGGGTACTGGTTCCTGCTGAGGTGGTGCGTGCTGCGGCTGCTGGGGGAAAAGCTGCTGGCGTTGCCGGTGCAAAGGCTGGCCTTGAGGCTGAATCTGGGACAGCGGCTGCGGTATCACATTTGAACGAGGATGGTGGTGGTGATGGTGATGGTGGTGATGCCTGGCTCTTAGTTGGCTCTGGGCATCATGAATAACGTTGCCAAGAGCAGCAGCTTGTCTGAGCTGGGGAAGACTTGTCTGTGTCCGAAGCCGTGGCGTGTAATATGTCTCGGAGCTTGTGTTATTGAAGAGTAGAGCTCTCGGGCCTTCGGGGGATGAGAGAATGTAAACCTCGGGTCCTTGCCTCGCCTGAGAATTTCCAGGCGCTGCTGCAGTGGTAAATCGAGTGATCGCCGGGTCGGGGGTACCTCGTCCACTACCGGAGAAGGGAGGGATCATGGAGGGGGTCGAACCAGGCGGGCGGTTGTGAAGAGAAGTGCTCGAAGCACTCCGTTGCATCATACTGGTCATTGCCGTCGTGGCTTGAATATCAGCACTCCGGATGATGTTCTGTATTTCAGCCGGAGACATTGATCCACTAGCACTGCCATTGCCCAGTTGTCCAGATCCCGTGCTCCGAATCACAGTCTCAACTTGGTAGGTTTGTCCGTGAGGTCCAGTATGCTCCCGGTAGATGGTGTGAGCTGGAGCTGGAGCTGGGCTCGCTCGGCCGCCGTTGTCCACTGCAGGAGCATTTCCGCCCGTTCCGTTGTCGCCAACACCGCGCATTCCCATTTGAGCTCTCGTTCGTTGGTTCTGGTTGAGAGCCCTCGTCATGGCCTCTCGTTGGATATTATTCAGCCACTGTGTCATGTTTTGGTGGTGGTGTTGGAAGGCCGCGGCTTGCTCTGGAGTATGGGAAGGAGATGGTGACGGCATGCGTGGTTGCGGAAATGGGTTTGAAGTTGGAGGCATCGAGTTTCTCCAGGGAAGCCCTGCTGGCATCTGGTATCCAAAGGCATGGCCATGCTGCGGTTGCGGTTGCGGTCGTGGAGGATTCGTTGGCGGGGCAGAAGCAGTTGGACTGGGACCTCGCGCTGGTGCTGGTGCGGCAACAGGAGCCGACACGGAGGGTACAGTCGGAGTTGAAGATTGATTGTCGCGCATATCGCGAATGACGAGATGGATCGTTTGCTGATCGGCGTTGCGAAGCTGTAGTCAGGAAGAGGCGCCTGGTTAGCAAGTCATAGCCTATGGCAAGCTTGAGCTTAATTCAAGATTAACGTACTGCATCAGCGCCAAAGATATCAAGCAAAGTATCCGACTCGCGAATAATGGCACGGCCGCGATGAATTAATCGCTGATGTTCGTCGGCAGGGTGCAAAGGAAGTGTCTGGCGAATCTTATCCTTAAGCTGCTTAACGGTGGTGTTGGCAGCAAGGCCAGGGAAAAGCAAGGGCTGGTTCACGCCAACAGACGGTGACAAGACCTGGAGGTTGACAGCCTGTTCGTCAACTGTTGAGCTCGAGGCGGCGGCGGCGCCGTCGTCGTCGGCACGGGCAGCGGAAGGCATGGAAGCCATGATGGGCAAGTTTATGGCATGCCACGCCTTGTCGAGGTCGGGAGCGGTAAGTTAAGGGAGGATCAAATGATCCAAAGTGTTGGGGTGAAGGAACGTCGAAGAACAAAGGACAGGATGGGACGGATCGACGTCGATAAACGATGATTCAAGGGAATGTTGTCGGTAATCGACAACATGAGCGTTCGCCTCCTTCTACCTAGTAGCTGTGGCTGTCGGTCTACGAGAGCTCACGTCGTTGAGAAAAAGCACCGGCTTGTTGATTGACGTCGGTTTGTCTTGTCTTACTAACACTGAAGAGGTCGCATGTCCAAGTGAGCCTGGACCAAACAAAGAAGCAACCGGTATACGTGGCGAGTTGGATAAAATGCGAAACGGGTGAAGCTGAAGGAGAGTCAAGAGAATTATTATATTCACCTCAAAAGGCGATATGTAGCTGGGAAGTTAAGGAGTGGAAAAGATGTGATGTTCTTAACATGGGCAATGGTCAGGGTGGCCTTTTGGTGCCTTGCTACCGTAGGTAAGCTCAGGTACGGGCATCCTGCGACATGGCGGGAAAGAGTGGACGAAGCAGTTACAGTTGCGGTATTGGTACGTACTTTCCTGCCGGTTTACGGGTGCACAAGCCCTTTTCTTGATTGGTCATTTTCCCCAGCGGAGCCCCTCTTCTGTTCGTCCCTTTCCATGCAGGCAGGAACGGACGTGCTTCAACCTCGGGGGCCGGCGACTCTTGCATCCGAGAGCTGCAGCCCACCAACCCAAGGTTAGGTAAGAATGGAAGGAGCTGTGTGCGGCTAACAAGCTTGAACAGCCGCTGCCCATCGTCATCGCTCTTTTGACGTCAACACCCTTCAAAAAAGAGTGACCTTTCTCTTGAGAGGCTTCATCTGCCTCATCAGCCATTTCCTTGGGGCATCAAAATACTTCACAACTACAAGGAGGCAGCGCTCAATCGCTGCCAGTCGTTGCCCGCCATGGCACCAACCCTTGGGTCTGGCTCCTCTCAGCTCGGCAGTCACATGCTCCGCTACTCTTCCTACACCTACGGTCGCGGCGCAAACTGCTACTCACCGTCTGCCTCGCGCCACATGTTTCTGGCCTCGACAAGATCGCGATGCCTACCACGGCCTTTGGCCTCTCCAATTCGTACTTTTGCGTCCAATTCGGGCAAGAGACCGAGATTCTCCCAGCGTCTCGGCAAGGCCATGCGAAATACCAAAATTCAATGGTACCAGATCCCTGTCGGTCTAGGTATAGGATTTCTCGGTCTCGTTCAGTTTTATAAAGTCTCCGCTCGAGAGAAGGAACGCCTTGAGATTGAAGATGGACAGGAGGGCACAAGGACGCCAAAGAAGCGTGCCAGGGTCCGTCCCGATGGCCCTTGGTATGTGAATTGTTCATGCCCCTATTCCCGTGCCAATTCTAATGCAAGTCCAGGCAAGTCCAGGTCATGTCGACTCTGCCTCTCAAGGCTATCTCTAGACTTTGGGGCCGATTTAATGAGCTAACTATCCCTTACTACCTTCGAGTTCCTGGCTTCAAGCTATATTCCTGGATTTTTGGCGTCAAGTTTGTTCCCTCAGCCGATCCTCTATTGAACCTTTACTGATGAAGCCAGCCTTGATGAAGTCGCCGAACCCGATCTCCATGTCTATCCCAACCTCGCATCATTTTTCTACCGTACCCTCAAACCCGGTGCTCGGCCCCTCGACGAAGATCCCCATACGCTCATCTGCCCGTCTGATGGCAAAGTTCTTCAATTCGGCCAGATCCAGGGCGGTGACATTGAGCAGGTCAAGGGAATGACCTACAGCATCGATGCTCTTCTCGGAAAGAACACACCCCCGCCAAGCATCTCAGGCAGTTCCACTCCAGAGAACAGCCGATTCTCGAACTCCACCGACATTTCAGAGGAAGAAGCGCTCATCAAGCAGGATGAGGAGTTTGCTCAGGTCAATGGTATTCACTATACTCTGCCCGACCTCCTGTCTGGTGCTGGAAAACAGGCTTCTGCAGGAAAGCAAGCCTCCGCAAAGGATGAGTCCATGCCCGCATCTCCCGGTACAGTCTCCGAGGTTCGTGCTGAGCTCGCTCTGGGTGAGCGACCTTGGTACGATCTCGTGTCTCCCGAAAAAACTACCGCCCTCTACTATGCAGTCATCTATCTGGCCCCTGGCGACTATCACCGTTTTCACTCTCCCACCAACTGGGTTGTCGATCGCCGTCGTCACTTTGCTGGAGAGCTCTACAGCGTGTCCCCGTACCTGCAGCGAACTCTCCCTGGTCTTTTCACACTCAACGAGCGTGTGGTGCTCCTGGGCCGATGGCGCTGGGGTTTCTTCAGCTATGTCCCTGTTGGCGCGACCAATGTTGGTTCCATCGTAGTGAACTTTGATAAGGAACTGCGAACCAACAGCCTGTTGACGGATACGGCAGCGGATCGAGCCGCGGAGGATGCAGCAAGCAGGGGTGAGCCCTATCAAGGTTTTGCTGAAGCGACATACGAGGCTGCCAGTCCTGTTCTGCGGGGCCATGCCCTCCGACGGGGTGAGGAGATGGGCGGTTTCCAGCTGGGCAGCACTATTGTGCTCGTGTTTGAGGCACCTGCAGGCAAGACAGGTGAGAACAACCAGCACGTCGGATGGGACTGGGCTGTGGAGAAGGGACAAAAAGTGAAGATGGGACAAGCTCTTGGACGAGTTATTGAGTAAGGCATGGCATTATGCCACTGTACAAAGACTAAAAGACGAATTTAGCGTTTGGATACCTACAGATATATAGTTGTATACTACTCATGTCAGATGATGGTACTATGAATGTTACGACTGCTTATTAGCTATCATGAAGACATAGTCATGAATTTTGCACGATGATCGACGGTGACGTAAAGTTCATACTGGTCGTTTCTATTTAAACCAAGTCTAATGTAAAAGGTTCTAATTGCTATTCGCTAAAAAGCAATCCTCCATTTTCAAAATCAACAGACGTCTCTCATATTTTCATTACACGTTCAAGCACCAAAGACCTTGACGCGCTCCTCGAGGGGAACGTAGTCCTTGGGGGCAGCCTCAGCGACCTTTCCACCAAAGACAAGCTGGGCGTTGAGGGTCCAGGTAGAGGGGATCTTCCAGGTCTCAGCAACCTTCTCGTCGATCAGAGGGTTGTAGTGCTGGAGATTGGCGCCGAGACCCTCAGCCTCCAAAGCAGTCCAGAGGAGGTACTGCTGCATACCGACAGACTGGTTGGCCCAGGGCTGGAAGCGGTCTGCGTAGATGGCGAACTTCTTCTGCATGCCCTCGACGGCGGTGTTGTCGATGTAGAAGAGGACGGTGCCGGCGGCGGCCTTGAAGCCCGAGATGCGCTTGGATGTGCTCTCCCAGGCCTCGTGGGGGACAATGGCCTTGAGGGTGTCGGCGGTGATGTCCCAGAGCTTGTCGTGCTCGGCGCCGTAGAGGACGACGACACGGTTGCTCTGGGAGTTGAAGGATGAGGGTGTCTCGAGGGTGGTCTGGTTGACGATCTCGGTGATGCGCTCAGTAGAGACGGGCAGGGTCTTGGAGAGCTGGTAGATGGTGCGGCGGTTCTTGGCCAGCTGGATGAGGGTGTCGGCGGTGAACTTGGCGGCCATTGTGACTATTGTGTGTATAAGTGTAGGTGAAGTTGTAAGTGTAAGTGTAAGTGCAAGTGTATGAGTTGAAACAGACAGACCACAGAGAACCAAGTCCGAGTTATATACCAATACCCTCACTCAGCCACCTACCTCCTACTAACCAACAGCCCCGTCCCGCCATCAGATCCCTTGTTTCGTAAAAACATCAGACCCTGCCAGACTGTCGCAATCGCATGAAAAACCTCCACTATCTTCACTGACTAATCGGGCTCGGTCGGACGCTTAGAGCGCGAGTGGGAGGTTCCAGAATCAAAGTCGCGCGCGCTAGCTTACGGATAACAGGGTTTAGGATTGCCAACCCGGCTATATAGTGCCCAATGCGGCAAGACTCCGGATGTCGTATCTGCTACCCTACAGATCCGAGGTGATATCCCATCTTCTTGCCATTTAGCTCTCGATCTTTAATTATTAAACTTCAATTTCACTTCAGCTTCTTTATTTCGTATATGTAGTAAGCGTAAAGGGTTTTTGGAAAGACTAATGCCTTTTGATGTAGCGTCATTTTAGCCATGTCGTTCATGTTGTCTAGGCAAAGTGGATTTGAAACCCAAATCCACACCGCTTCGGACATACAAATCTCATATATTTCCTTAGCCCACGAATGTCCGACGGTGTCACCGCGGTGGCTTATCTCATGCTGACAAGCGCGCGCAAAATTGGTCAAAGTCGCCGAACGGGATGTCTCAGCTCATGTAAACACAGAGTGCCGGGCCTATCATATCAGGCGTGATGCCAGGAAGGGAAATATGGCGGCATGAGGTTGATAGACTAAATTATCTGACAGGAAAGAAGGGCGTCTTGAGCTGATGTGCCTGCACTAAGTAGGCGAGCCGTTGACCATGTTGAACCCTGATGTTACTTGACTATGTGTGTTCAAGATCATCCTGTTAGATATCATACTGCTCATGAAATACATTCTCTCAATGGTAAGCCAATCATATCCTTGATACCATCATGCAAAAGATCGATGTTGGGACCAATAGATAAAACACATCACTGGCAAGATCAAGCTTGAGTTGATAAATCTTCATTCAAATTTTATAGATTCAGTCTCACGGCGCGGACAGAGCAGGTCTTTAATGACCACACTCCATCTCGTGCTATCGTCCGAGCCTTTCCATCCATGACATAGGCAATATCCTGCCTCCAATGCTTCCACCATCAAACAAGTAATCAATATCATGACCTTGAAACGCCGTTACCATGTCCCAATGCTCCTCTGATCTCCTAGTCAGAAAAATACCAAATGCTATCCCCCTCGCTTGCGCCACGGCCATCTATTTTGCGTCGGCTGGCAATGTCTCGTTTTTGGAACAATGCGCCCCTTCTCCCCCATCTCGTTGTAACATAAACCAAAAGTTGTCCGCCAGTTTTCAGGTTGCCCGTCAACTGGCTCGAGTAATTGAGACCGTAAGGTGGGAATGTTTACCAAGTCTCAGAAATGAACTTGCCCTCTTCCTTCTTGAGCGCCCAAAAGTTGCGAGCTTCCTCGCGCTCAAGGTTGCCCTTCTCCATAGCAACATCGCAAAGGGCTTCCTCGACACCCTCGCCCATACCCTTGCTGCTTCCACACACAAAGATGCGTCCATCTATCGAGTTGACAATGTACCAAACCAAGTCGGCCTGGTTGCGAACTTCTTCTTGCACGTACTTGCCGGTACCAACTCGGCTCTGAACAACACGCTTCACCTCCTCCTCATGAACACCCCACTCACCACTGTAGATCTCGTCTACAAGTGAGTCTCGGATGCCCTGGAGAACCCAAACCTTGTTGGCACAGCTGGCCTGCTTGAGACGGCGCTGAACAAAGCCACGGAAAGGAGCAATACCAACACCGGCACCAATCAAGAGCATGGGGCCATCAGAGTTGAACTGTTTGGCCAGAGGGTTGGCCATCAAGCCCTTGAACATGGGGATGTACACCTCAGGGGCACGTTCGCCTGCGGCATGGGCCCGTAGAAACTTGTGAGCCTGACGCTCGAAAAATCCTGAACCCACACCAGCACGGCAACCGCGTCGCCAATCCATAGAGTCGTGGACTGTAACGGCAATCTCGATCAAGCGGCGTTGGGCGTGCTCGCGGAGGGTATATGACTCTGTAGGATCGTTGGAGAGAGAGTAAAATCTAGGCATGAGCTGAGCCTGGACGGAGAGAAGCTGGTCCATAGGAGGGTGGGAACTGGGGAATGCGTTAAGGATCTGGGAGAGAGTGACGTGGGGACCACCGCGGAAGTCGGAAAAGATACTGGCACCCTCGTTGGAGCAGAGGTACATGAGAATCTTCCTTTCGTTGGCAGCGGTAGCGTGCTCGGCAATGACACGGAGAAGCTCCTTGGTGGGAGCATAGGACTGGATATCGGTAGTCCAGGTAAGGAGCTCACGGCGGGTGGTAATAAGCTCGCGGGGCTTGTCGTCACCCCACACGGTAGGCCAACGACCCTTGGTAGTCTTCAGGAGAACAGGCTTGTCGCGCTGGAAGCGGGGGATCATGAGAGCGTCGAGAATCTCGTCAACTGAAATCTCATCGTTGGGAGCCATGACGCCAATGGCACCACCAACCTTGAAGTCAAAGACTTCCTCTGCAGGGTAGTCGGTGATGTCCAGATCGAAGTGGAAAGTTCGCTTTTCGGCACCAGGCTTGGTGAGCTCACGAGTGTTGTGTATCTTGGCCGGGTAGACGTTGTGAGGAGGATGAGGCTGAACGAAGCGTGGGGGCACAATGGTAGTGTCAACACCCTCATATTCTGGGCCGGGAACAATGAAGTTGTTCTTGGGAGCGGCAGGCTCAGAGTCGGAGCCGAAAGAGACCGCAGAATCGGCAAGGGATGCGGCTGGCCGAGGAATTGAGGTGAAAAAGACGGTTTGCTCGGGCATTGGGATAATGCCAGTCAAGTTGGCGGGGATGTTCTCGAGTCGGAGACCAAGAGACTTGAAGGCATCGTTATCGGGTAGAGTAACATCTTCATACTCGATATCGTTGCGGTCACCCATACAGCAGGCGCCGCCACAGCAGCGTCCCATGTACTCAGCCGGGGTCTCTCCGGTAATGCGCTGAATATCTCTGGCATTCTGGGCAATCAGACGTGTAGATGCTCGACGGCGGCGCTCGAGGGGGATGACGGGTTCATCTTCTTGAGAATCGGAGTCATCTGAGTAGGTCAATGAGGGAGCAATTGAGGGAGCACCCTCGGCCATGATGAGTTCGGGATGAGGTGGAGCGGCGGGGTTGACGATGCCGTCAATTTGGATTGCTGGAGCAGTCATGATGGGCCAAAAATGTGTATTGATCGCCCGGAAAAGGTTGTTGTTGACCGACTTGAGCGTCGGATGTAGGTGTTGCTGAATTGCTCTTCGGAGCGAGATAATCGTGACGGGTTGTACGGTGGTGTAGTGGTTCGAGTAGCGACGTCAGGATTCAAAGAGCATGTCGATCCAGCAGCAGGGGTGTTTGTTCCTGTCGACTGGAGAGGTAGGATGAATTTATGTTGTAAGTTTAGAAGGACACAGAATGCGATTGACAAGAAGCTTCCCGGGACGAACAAAAGTTTAAAAGGTGTGTGGAAGGAAGAAGCTCAAGAAACCTGGAGGGGGGCAAAGGCAAAGACTCTTGTAGCAGCCGAGAGCGGGAGGTTTTAAAAAATGGAGGAGCGCCTCCGATGCAGGCTGCTGGCGTTGGGTTGGGGATTTCGGGTGGGGCTCCCTGGGAAGTTAGGGCGTCATGCTTGCATCTCAGGTTATCGGGCATGCCTAGGGGGGGTGTGCCACTACTATGGAAGATGCTGCTGAGTCTGTACTTTCTTGTTAGGTATTAAGTGTTTGCTTCTTTTACTCCTTTATTCCTTGGAGAGGTGCAGGCACAAGTCAACAAGGGGATCGATAGACAACCTAACCGTGATGACGGCAGTCAGTCACTGTTCTACGGTTACAAGTACGGATCCCGAATCGGATCTTGAGCAAACCAATCACGTGTTTTCCAGAATTCAACACCCGACCTCATTTTCCCTTACCCGGGGTAACAAATCCGAATTCGAGAAGCAGGGTCAAGGCCAGGACCAGGCTCAGGTCCAACTGGACGCTAGCTCCCCAGCCTGGCGACTGGGCTTGGCGTTCGGTCGTTCCAAACGGCAAAGATTAAAAGATTAGGTATCGAGTAAAAGAATGTGTATGGGTACATGCTACGTAGCAGATACAGTAATTGCTTAAAAATAATGAGAAAAGGGGCTTCAGAGGCCGTTGAAAAGCAAGGTCTAAAGCAGGACAGTGCGTTTTTGACTGTTATCAATCAATGGCTAATCAATCAACCAGCCTAATCAATCAGTCAGTGCTTTGTCTCACTTGCCGTAATCAGCCCATGCACGTGGGACAGCTAGCAACGCCCGCCTTGAGTTGCCATGACCGGAATTCCCTTCCGCAGCAACTACCGCGATAGCACAGCGGGCACATTCGAATTCATTAGCAGCTAGTACTTTACTTAACTATCAGCTTATGCATTGTTTGTTGTTAAAACGTCGATGGTTGATAGATGGATAGACTTCCATGACGGGCTATGATCTAATCCTTGCCGATCCAGTGACCGGTCTCTTGTGCAACGCTGGCCGATGCCTTTTTTTGATTGGATTTCTGCTTTATCAATCAGCCACTGACTGAGCAACTCTTTGTACTGACACATGTATAGTCGGATCTGACGAATAGCAAGCCTCGATACATGTCCTTGGCATCTCTGTGCCCACAGGACGAAACGTCACCAGGTCGCTTTTCCACGTCCAAGCCAGAGGCATTCCATATCCATTTCAAAATATGCTGTTTCGACGTGTCGGGTCAGCAGGACAAATTATTTATTTCTAGTTAGTTTAGCCAATTGGCACTATCTAGTAAAACTAAAGCTGCAAACTCTGGGTTTAGGGCATGCACCCACCCACACACTGAACCGGCTTGTCCGACAGCGCAACTGGCTGTGCAATAGAACCTTCTGAACCTCTTCCGGTGATCAGGGTGCCTTCGAGTTTTCCTTCCATTGTTCTATTTTGGCAGGCTAGACACACGCCTGCATGTAATAGAGGTAAATTACCTACAGCAAGAATCTGGTCGGCTGGCGCACACGTGCATCGTACGAACTACAGCCTGATCAACCGGGGTTTTCGATTCGCAATGCTCGTTTTCGTTCACTATTTGAGATTACAGTGAATAGCGGTCAGGTCGTAATACAGGAGGTATTATCACATCAACTTATGAGGCTCCAAGAAGGACAGGGGCTCGGGACCAGCAGCCGAATAGTTAATCAAACAACGACTCCAGCTTTCAGGTCAGGCCACCACGGCACTCTCACCCTACAGGGGCGCCGTCAGTTCCCGCAAATGTGGCCTGTCTTTTGATCGTTTATTCTCCCCAACAAACGCCGCAATCCTTCCCCTGCTTTTACTCATTTCAATTTTCCCAATGGCAAAGCAACAAAGGTCAGAATCAGCTCATTAAAGTCTTCCTCTTATCCGTCGGTACCAGGTCCACAGCCGGCCCTCATCCGGTGACCGAGCCGGGCATTTCCGTGGGGCGTACCGAGGACAAGGAAATCAATCGCCGTTTGAGGACGCCCGCAGATTGCAACCCCCATCCCTTTATCGTGGCTTCGCGTTTATCTGATTAACTACAGAGTAGGTAGACCGGCATCGCAAAGTTTTCCCCTCCTTTTTCCTCCCCGCATTCTTGATTCGTTCAGCTTCCATTGGATCTTGTCTCCGACTCTGGCCCGATTCGATGCAGCACGATGGATACAACAAGCTGATTCGTCTCCCCGCAATCAAGATCGTGCCAGCCAAGTTCACCATTCTCCGACAAAAACTGCCGGCCGTGATAGGAATGGGGTGCGTCTTTGCAGAGTCACATGCCTGCCCCGTTCTTCAACAATAACAAACAAACCGGCCCTTTCTGCAAAAGATGATGGATGGATCTATTCAATGCTTTGACCTTTTGTTGGCTCCGTCTTTTCCCTTGAGTCTCGGCTTTTGGTTGGTTGCCTGTCCTCGGGGGCAAATAAAACATAAGACATAAGATTAACCTAATTCAGTAATATATGCCAGTATATCTGCTATAAGATTTTAATTAAGTTGTAGAAATTTCTACAAAATATACAAAATCTTAGTGATTCTTATAGAATATATTTCATAAATAAAATAATTTCCTGTAGTATTATTATCCCTGATACAAGCTATCTAGGTCAGTGTTTTGAGTCTGATGTTTTATTTCCCCCACTAGCCTGTTTAATCTCGCTGCTTTTTCATCTTGGGTTTCGTGCTGAACACCCCCTGCTCCGACCAATCGGATTGTCCCAACAAGCCTTGACCACCCAGTTTTATCGGATGAAGAAAAAGCAAAAAACAAAATCATCTTATCAATCCCATCTAATCTCGGACCTTCATTTAGATGAGTTGCATGGACTGTGATCACACACTTAAAGTGCACAGTGCACAGCTACCGATTTCGGAATCTTTCCTGCGGTAACTCAGACATGTAGTGCGTTGTTTAAACCTTGTGCTTAATGCCCAAGTACCCTTAACTAAGTTGTTGATTGCTTTGCTGGCGTTTCTATGCACTTATGTATGCCTCCACATGTAACTGCAGCAGCAGCAGCAGCCACTTAGCGTTCGGGTATACAGAATACATCATCCGGAGAATGCAGTCAGATCATGCTACTCCTTGCTGAGTCTGCATTCTCCCTTATTTCCTTGTCTTGCTTGTCCACAACCACCGACGAGGGATCCCTTTCACTGACAGGACTTCGTATACGTATTACTATGCAACAAACGGTTTAAACAGGGGTCACGAAAATGAACCGCCTTTGTTAGAGATGGTCAACGTATCCCGTAGCAGAGAAGGCGCTGTCTTCAGCCCTGAGACAGCTACAGTACCCCGGCAGACTGAAGGGTTCAGCGTTAAGGATGATCAGATAAGATTAAACAGATATCACTTCTGTGGAGAGACTGTTAAGTACCGGTACTCTTTCACTAGGTGCCTCGGTACCTTGACAAGGGTGTCTGCCTTCTGTCACCTTCGATCGCTTCAGCGCTGGTTCTTTTCCTCCATCTGATACCAACCCCTGGCAGCTGCACTACGACGTACTTTACAGCTCTTGCTTGCTTTATTCCTGATCAAAACCATATCGCTGAGCAAGCCGAACCGAGTCCCGCTTCTACACCCCCTTATTGATCCGAACTGCCAGCTCCGCTTTTACCGGTGTTGCTGCCGTTCTGCCGTTGATACCTTAATTGCCATAGTCAGCTGCTCCAGATCATCAAGTTGATGCGTGTTGGCTCTGTTGTAGCCCCCCATAAAGTGACTTGTCCCATGTTCCTAGTTTGAGTTGTCACCTTGCCAACAAACTTTACCATTTGAGCTCCCCACATGGAGATTCTCAGGTGATAGTATACTGGCAAATCATGCAATCAAACCAGAATGCGTCGTTCCTGGACCAATGTTAGTATCAAGGTATCATTTAGTCTTCCAGAAAAACAGGGATTATAGGGCAGATTTCGGGATGGTTCGTCCAGTAGCAACAGAAATGGAGTATCCAGCACCTAGACAATTCGCATCAATCGCGATCGGCTTCGGCATTGCTCTTTTAGCCAGCCGGCTTTGCTGAACGTCGTACTCATACAGGTTGCCGGCCCTACAAATGCTATCCGAATCTAGAGGGCTACGTACTGGTACCTTAAAAAGTAAGGGATCTGACCTTTATGGCAAGTATAGTACCTGAAGAGATACTGATCATCAGGTCCCCTGGATCAAATCAGAGTATCTCAAAAGCTGGGTACTTTAGATATTAGCCTCTTATAATTCAAGATATAGGCCTTGTACAGTACGGGACCACTTTTGAATATTTGTAGGGCCGGTCACCTGTACTCGACCACGTAGATATGTCGATTTTATTGCCTTTCAAACATGCTTCACCACTTGACACGACCAGATGGGTTGGCTTCTGGCTGTGCCAGCCTGGGCCACTATTCTGGATAGCAACCTGCTTTGGTTAGTATACAAGGAAGTTGGTCAACCTGGATTTAAGCATACTTCTGATGGTAGATCGCTGGACTGCATAGTGAGCCAACAAGTATAGATTACTTGACATATGAAAGGCTACTATTAAATCATCTACTATTCCAGATATCATCATTGAAATCTGGTTAAAGGCCGTTGAATACAGTCCCAAAACTCTCTAAACAAAAGACAAGATGTTCCAAAGATCAAACACTTAATAGCCAGATGCAGCAAGCCTGGCCTTCTCATCAACAATCATTTCATCCTTTTCATCTCCCTGCTTCAAAGGTTCGTAGCCAGGCAGCTGCCCTTCCACATCCAGAGAAGGACCTGCCTCTCCCAACATGGACTCCTTTCGAGTCTCTTGAGACTGTACTTCAGGTTCATCTGTGTATCTCTCTTGTTTCCCAGACACGATGATATCCCCAGGCGAAGCGGTCTCACCCACTGCCTGAACAACGCCTCGATCATAAGCAGAAGCAGTCCGGCCATTGAGAGCCTGCAGCACTTCGAACAGAGGTTTGGCACCCATAGGCCAAGCAACATCACCGCGCAAGATCTTATCCGCCGTGATGCCGCGTTCATTGTAAAAGGCAGCATTGGCATCTCCACGAATTACGACGATAGTGCCATCAATCTGCAAACCCATCCACAGCCCACGACTCTTTATGTAGCTCCACACTGGTCGAGCTGTCTTGCTCAACGCAGCCTCAACGCTACCGCCTGTCCCGACTGGTCCAATAGCAACAGAACTCTCGGCGCCGAGCGACAGGCGCGGCTTGGTAAAGGCAGCGACTTGCTCGGGGGTGTTGAGGACACAGACGCAATCGTACATGTCGAGACCAAAGACTAAGCCTGTACCGAGGGAGCTCACGACAAAGGCGGAGGGAGGCGACCAGGTGCCGTCTGGACGGCGAGCCATGACTATGCCAGAGCCGCCGGCTAGGGAGCCATTGCAGGCTCCAGCGCGGAGTGAGTTAAAGATGGCGAGACCGGCAGCTCGTTGGAGGACATCAGGGGGGATCTTGACCATAGATTTGCGGGTGAGGCCAATTGGGTGAAGGGGACCTTTGGCGTTGGGGGATGTAGATGAACTGAGGTCTAGAAAGGGTAATTCAGTATGTATTTGAGGATGTGTAAGTGTTATACTCACTGGTAAAAGAGTGAAGAATGCGAGCAGCCTTGGCACACTCCTTGTCCATGCTGGCAGGCCACCATCCTTCTGCCCCTACCAAGTTGGCAGCTTTGTTGAGCGGCGAGCCGGCCTTGGAGCTGACTCTGTGAAAGCGATGGCCCATTGTCCGCTTATTGGGAGGAGATGGCTCTTGTTCTTGATGCTGGGACTCCCGGGCTTGGTAGAGCTCGGGCGTGTCTGGTTGGATACTGTATGAAGGGGGTTGTCCAGCTTGCTTGAGGGGGTCAACAGCCTCGAAGGACTGGTTAGACGTGGAGTTGACGGTCATTTTGAAAATAACGATGAAGTGACTCAAGAGGAAGAATTGATTAGGGGTTGGTGTTCAATATTTGATAGATCTCACCTCAAACCAGTGTTCATATATCCCTACTTCCCACTTACCAGGCTTACCCAGCCTTATATGCCCTCACTCGGGGCGACATTTCGTCCACGTACATCTCGCATTCTCTTAGAGCATACGCAATCCAACCCAATCAAGTCCTTTGATCAACATTGCCTGTGGGCGGAGTAGAATCGGCTGCCTGGTGAGATGGATGTGTCGTGCGTGGATGAAAGAGGCGCAGCAAAGCGCCTCGCGAAAGGCGAATTCGATCCGCGAGCGAGAGCGAACGACAGTAATACTCAAGAATCCAGCAACGTAAGCAAATGTGTAAAGAGAAGGTAAAAAGCCCATAGAAGTGTATTATAAAAGGTTTTTTTTTTTTTTTGAATATATAATAAAGCTGAACGACTTGAATAAACAGTATTGTTTATTGCTTAGTCGCATGGGACAGTTTTGCCCTACACGAGATGGAGTTGACACAACTTCTCTAATACAGCTCAAAGAGTAAATACAAAAATTCTTATTGATGTGGCTTGATAAATTCAAGAAACTGGTAATATCTGTTCTCGATATCTTGTGAGGCACTGATGATATCCGCCTGGAGCAGGCTCTCCCATTCTGATATGCCCTCTCTTGGAGCATCAATTCTTCCCCGTCCATATCTACTTCAAACTCGCTTAACATGTTGTGCAATCATATCGAACCAATCCTTCGACTAAGATCGCCTCTAGGCGCGGACTCCACGTCGAGCAGACGTGGCCGCCTAGGGAAAAGGATGTGTAGTGCGTGGACGTTGAGGCGAGAAATCGGGTTAGGCAAAGGCTTTGCACCGGATATAGTACTAATTTGTTCTTTGTCTCCCATCAAACAGGTGGCTCAGACCACCAAAGTCTGCGTGGCTCAGTTGGTTAGAGCGTTGGTCTCATACAAGATGTGTGTGATCTGATCATAGATCAGGGTTATCCAAAGGTCGAGAGTTCGAGCCTCTCCGCGGACAGTTAATTTTGCCATTGCTTTTGCCATTACTTTTGCTGTTATGGATGGCTATTGATGTTTTGGTCCGTGATTCGTCTGGTCAGTCAGAACTCAACTCTCTTCTTGACCTCCAACCAAATGGATTCCTTGGCCCTAACGGTGTTTAAAGACTAGGAAAAGGTGTATAGACTTGGTTAGATATTAGGCCCTAAGTTATGTTGTAAAGACACCTTGTACTTGGATTAAAGCCTATGGGATTTGGTAAGAATAACATGGTATTATAATGAGTTTTAAGCTTAGGAATCAGGTTGAATTCCATTTGTTTCATAAAGTTATAACCTATAGTTCTACTAAGCATCTCAATTTCAGTAAAGGAGGGTCCTTGTAAGATCCTTCAGCCGGGTATCGAGTGCTTCGGAACTTAACACCAATTGAACTTGCTGTTCCCAAACCTCGCTTCTAAGATTATATCGCTTCTCCAAATTAAAAATAAACCCCAGGATTCCATGAATTGGATAGTATCACGGCCTGACCGCCCTGAATCTCAAGCAAGGGAGCCGTGTTACGTGATTGGCACGTACTAGCATATCCCCCACGTCATCCCAACGAAGCTACCTTACCTTAGCTTACTGTACTTACTTACCCTACCTCTAGAGCTTCAACTCCAGCTTCAACGTAGCATCATGACAATTGTACCACCATCGCCATAAACCGACCGCTCTTTTCCATCATCCAATTCCGTTCCTTATCTCCCTTAGACTCGCCTGTAACACCTGCTAAGACTGTCAATCGAACTCCATCCCTTGATACAATCAGCTACAGCCACAGCCATGTCCCCCAGCGCAACCAACTCGTACAGCGACACGGCTCGCGATAATGCGTCGGGCTTCATTGCCTACGCTCGCAACTCGGTCGATCGAGTCGTCTCTCCTGACTCTCGCCAGCAAGCTTACGACAATACCGCTTCCTTTGCTGCGTCGCGGCCCATTCTCTTTGTACGTTGTACACCCTTGTCCTCTCCCTTGACAACAATCACTGACATCTAAAACTTAAGTCCTTCATCGTCTCTCAGCTCCTACTCTCCTTCCTTCCCCTCCTCATCTTCCTAATCTTCTCGGTCTCTACCGTGGTGTTCGCCCTGGGCTCTGCTGTCGTCTTTGCGCTCTTCTGGATCGGCGTTGCCCTGCTTATTCTCGTGCCCACTCTGCTTGTTACGTCGTCCATCGCCGTTCTCGTCTGGGGCTGGGCAGTTGGCAGCTTTGCTATTGCGCGATGGCTATACAACCACTCGCCCGTCGGCGTTCAGAACGGGCAGGTTGTCAAGAAGGAGAATGACAATTAGTTTTACGCCTACTCCATATGGCACCTTGGGATCGGGAATGAGTGTTGGGATCCCTATGATATGCGTGCGTTTTGGGATCCGTGTATGGGTTATGGAAGTTATCGGGATGGGGAGTAAGGTTATTCAGGAACCAGGAGTTTGCTCTTATTCGCAGGACAACTAATGGGATGGGACAGGGTCAAGGACTCTTGCAATGGTACTTTTAGTAAACGGTATAGGCAATCACGCAGTCACAATTCCATCTAGGGCAGTTGTCGACCTAATAATCCCTATTCATCATTCATGCACCAAACTGGACTGACTGCTCAATTTCTATTCCTCATTAAATGATCGAGACCCTTCTATCTCTGTCCCAAACGCAGTGGTACATTACAAATACAGACCCTCTGGCTCGCCCTCTTGCTTGGTACGGAGCACCCGCTCACGCGCCGACCGGAAGTCTGCCATCTGCACGCGCATTCTTCGCTCTCTGAGGGCCAGGAGACCGGCCTCGGAGCAGATGGCCTTGATGTCAGCACCAGAGAGGTCGTCCTTTTGAGAGATGAACTCCTCCAGGTCGACATCATCGTTCAGGTTCATCTTGGAGGTGTGCAGCGTGAAGATCTTGCGCTTGGTGTTCTGATCGGGATTCTCAAAGAGGATCTTTCGGTCGATACGTCCGGGTCGGATTAGAGCAGGATCCAGAGTATCGATCTTGTTGGTAGCCATGATGACCTTGACGTCGCCACGGTCGTCAAAACCGTCCAGCTGGTTGAGAAGCTCCAGCATGGTTCGCTGAACTTCTCGTTCACCGCCTGATGTAGAATCGTATCGCTTTGTACCGATGGCATCGATTTCGTCAATGAAAACAATGGACGGCGCGTTTTCGCCAGCAACCTGGACAGTTAGAAAAGTCAAGCCGTCAGAGGGCGTAACATACCTGGAACAGCTGTCGTACAAGTCTCGGACCATCACCAAGATACTTCTGAATCAGCTCACTACCCACGATGCGCAGGAAAGTTGCAGAGGTCTGGTTGGCGACGGCCTTGGCCAGCAGTGTCTTTCCGGTACCAGGAGCACCATAGAGAATAACACCCTTGGGGGGCTTGATACCCATCTCCTCGTACAACTCAGGGTGGAGCAGTGGCAACTCCACTGATTCTCTGACTTCCTGAATCTGTTGTTCCAGACCACCAATATCGGCATATGACTCGGTTGGCGCCTTGTCGAGCTTCATCACACTGACAATGGGGTCGGCATCATCTGTCAAAACACCGACGATGCTCACGCTCTTGTGGTGTAGAAGAACACTGGCACCGGGCTCCAGCAGATCCTTGTCGACAAAGCTCATGATGCTGACGTAGTACTCAGGGCCGGTTGTACTACTAACAATAGCATGGTCGTCGTCAATCAGCTCTTCCAAAGTTCCAACACCCATGGGGCTTCCTCGCATGTCATCGACACGGCCACGCTCGTCTGCTAATCGGTCGACGTCGGCATCGGTACCAGCAGTCTGACCCTCCTTGGCCGCCTTTGCTTTTCGTAGGCGTTCTTGGTTTTCAACGTACTCCTCCTCGAGCAAAAGGTGATCGTGGATTCGCTGCATTCGCAAAAGTCGGAGCTTGCATCGGCTGGTAGGGTAGACGGCGGGAAGCTTCTGAGCGGCGCTGGTGCCACCGGCCTTTCTCTTCTTTCGACCAACTCGCGTCGTAGGTCGGGGCGGGGGCTCGTACTTGGGCTTGTCCTTCTATCAGACTGTTAGAACCTACCCTAGGAAGTTGATGCGATTCACTTGCCTTCTTATCCTTGTCATCGCGCCCTCCTCCTTCTCCCATACCAGATTGTCCTTGACCCTGGATTAATGTCAATAGCTGTAGCAGCACTGCAACTGGCAGCGGAACTCACCATCCTGGCAGATTTATCTCCTAGAGCTTAAATCTATACTGTATCGATGAGTTTGGTGCCGAGATTATTCTTGGGAGAATTGAGGTGTGATGGGTGAGGTGGATTGATGTGGAGGAGAGGTTGAGGTCGAGGCTCCAGGCGAGCTTAGTGATGATGAAAGCGAAACCGCCAGGCGCCAGGGAAACACGACAGCTCCAGCCTAGTCACGTGCCGCTCAATCACGTGAGAAGCTCAACAACAGGAGGTCTACCAAATAATGATCACAAATTGGCATATTTACGAAGCTAACCTCCCATAAAAATGATGGTATAGACAGTTTCTTCTTTTATATATAGTATGTTGATCAAGTTTAGCATCTTTGAGAATCTCTGCATGCCCTGGAAATGTCTTGCACTACACGTAAATGCTTGATTACAACATGTGCACACAATAAAGAACCCAGAACTAGAGAATCACGCAGAAAATAAGAAGAAACGAGAAAGAAGACAATAATCTTCAGGCTAGTCTTTTGGAGGTGTTATTCGTAACATATAATGCACCTTTGCAGATACCAAGATGGCTGAGTATTGCGCTCTACAAAGAGGCTATGCACCACAAAGGTAGGAAGTGATTAGACGGAATAGTAGAGCAAGCTATCAATGGACAGTAATTCCAAGTAGATATCCCGCTCAGAGAGTAGCATAAACTTATCTGCTCCCCTATGTCTCGCATAGAGTCTGAGTTGGAGCTGCGGCCTACCCTGAAAGACGAATGAAGGGTTCGGGTTGTTGGTTGTTGTTGGCGGTTGTACCGGGAAACAAAGGGCTGAAAGGTTCAGCTTGATCACTACTACCCTTTTAATCAGCCTCATTCGTCCTTGAGAGTCCTGCATCTACCAAGAAAGCCGCCTCAGGTGAGGCTGACCAAGACCTTTCAAAAGTTGACAGTCAATGGAACAAACAAACCAGGCCAATGTTCAGCTTTGATCCTCACAAATTTATATATTTAAGAACAGGTATATATAGAAGAGAGGGAGATTTGATTGACTTTACAACGACTTGCACATTTCAGTTGAAATCTCAACGTTGCAATAAGACCATGATCCATGCCCATCTATTTTTGAACAATTGACTGTAACCCAACGCCGGGCCCCGCAGGACGCTAACTCTAACTCTTAGCGGTCTCTTAGTGGAGTGACGTCGGCTTCCTCCCTAGGCGTGACGCTACGCCGCGGAAGGGACAAAAATCCAGGACCCCTCCTTCGTCCGCAACTTACCTGGTGGTCTTTCTTTGCACACGAGCAGCTGCAGCCAAAGCTTACTACCAAGGTTACCTCACCTTGCTGGCTTCTCTCCTCACTTCTCCTCTCTACAACGACGAATCATTCCTACATTATTTCGACTAGGCTTAACAACTCCGCTCCAGAGTCAACCAACTACCTGCATCATGAGTACTAGGGAACGTCGCATACAAAAGGAGTTGAAGGACATCGCGGCTGATCATGACGACTCGGGTGTCTATGCAACCTCAGTTGGTGACAACTTGGCGCACCTCAAGGGCACAATACCCGCTCCTCCCGATACCCCTTACTCTGGCGGCACCTACCAGGTCGACATTCTGATCCCCAATGAGTACCCTTTCAAGGCGCCGCAAATGAGATTCGACACCAAGATTTGGCACCCAAACATCAGCAGCCAGACGGTAAGTTGTTCCGAGGGGATTGGATGGGAAATATGCTTGACAAGAGAAGGGAGAATGGAGAGCAGGACCAATACTGACTGAACTACCTCATCCAGGGTGCCATCTGCCTCGATACACTCAGCTCCAACTGGTCGCCGGTCCAAACCATCAAGACCGCCCTGCTCTCCCTCCGAATGCTTCTCGAATTTCCAAACCCTAACGACCCGCAAGACGCCGAAGTCGCAAAGATGATGTTAGAGGATCCTGAGCGCTTTGCTCTCATGGCCCATGAGTGGGCAGTCCTGCATGCTGGTGCCCAACGACGGGAGATCGACCTCAGCAAGTGGCGGAAAGAAGGCGCCCCAGCCTCTGCCAAGGATGATAACGCTCGGTATGTGATGTTGCACAAAGATGGAGACGCCAAGGTGCGTGACCATGCTAACTTCGGATGCAGTTATATGGGATACAGCAAGGATCTCGTCGACCGCTTTGTCAACATGGGATTTCCCATTGATAGTGTGATTGAAGCGTTCCTCTTTTTCGGCATCGATCGCAACGGGGGCCAAGACTACGAGCTCGAAGAGGCTTACATGGGTGACATTACTGCCAGACTGCTTGGCGAGCAATAAGTACCAACCAGAAAGGATCAAAGAGGAGGGAAATAGCGGTTCGCAAGCACAAATTTAGCATGGTATGGGAGTTAGAATGCGTTTCGGTTTGTTTTATCTGTAGTATAGACTGGGCGATGGGATGAAGCGCTGTTACTCGGGTGAGCTATTCTACAAGCCCACCATTTAAATAGCAGACCAACTCGGTAGCGATGGAGGTGATATTGCAGAGTTTCTGGTATAACTCGCTAAAGCATTTGATTTAAGTATTTTCGACAATACAGGAATAGTATTCCGCATTCTGAGACAAGCTCGACATTCTTCACGTGTGCATTTAGCAATGCCGGGTCAACCCGTGATCTGATCATTCAGGATAGGCCCAAACACTTTTCAACATTAGATGGTTCATGGTGTAAATGTGACTTTGTTTGGCGCATTGCGTGTTTTGTCACACACTCGCCTGCGGGAAAACAACACCAAGGGGTCCTTTCCACACTCTAGCCTGCGCGCCAGCCAGACCATCCTTGCTCTATCAGGTACGTACGAAAAAATCATGCCATGTGATGCAAATAGCCCTCCATGAGCGAGCCCTGTAAGTATGTACGGGACTATCAAGCTCATTCAAACCCCAACTCACTTCTCATAAAATACCGCCTCCAAAGGTTGGAACCAATTAGAAAGACGTAACAGAGGTATAAGATTATAGCAGATCACGGCGGACAAACTCGTTGTAGAGAGCCTTGCCCAGACCAGCGGGAGAGCGCTCGACAATGACGCCGGCGTCCTCGAGGGCCTTAATCTTGGTGTCGGCACCACCCTTACCGCCGGAAACGATGGCACCAGCGTGACCCATTCGTCGGCCGGGAGGAGCAGAGATACCGGCGATGAAGCTGACGACGGGCTTGCCACCACCAACAGTGTTGGCCTGCTTGAGGAACTCGGCGGCGTCCTCCTCAGCGGAACCACCAATCTCACCAATCATGATAATACCGTCGGTGTTGGGGTCCTCAGTGAAGACCTTGAGGCAGTCGATGAAGTTGGTGCCAGAGAAGGGGTCACCGCCAATACCGACGACCAGAGACTGACCAAGACCAGCCTGAGTGGTCTGGTTGACGGCCTCGTAGGTCAGGGTACCGGAACGAGAGACGATACCGATGCGACCGCGCTTGTGGATGAACCCAGGCATGATACCGATCTTGCACTGTTCGGGAGCGATGATACCGGGGCAGTTGGGGCCAACGAGGCGGGTCTTGCTTTGTGACTTGAGCATGTCGGTGATGCGAACCATGTCTGAAGTGGGCCCACGTTAGAACCTGAAAAAGGGTCTGATTGAGTTCTAGAAACGTACCATGCTGGGGGATACCCTCAGTAATACAGACAACGAGAGGAATCTCGGCCTCGAGAGCCTCCTCGATACCGGCGGCGGCCAGAGGGGGACTGAGAATGGTTAGGGGTGTTTTGTTGTAGGTGGTTATATAACATACGGAACGAAGAGACCGGTAGCAGTGGCGCCAGTCTCCTTGACTGCTTCTGAGACGTTCTTGAAGACGGGAAGGTCGAGATGAGTCTGGCCAGCCTTCTTGGGGTTTGTTCCACCAACAACCTTGGTTCCTGTTTGAGTCGATTGTCAGTCTCAACTGCACCCTTGTCACATGTATCATGACATGGATAGAGCGAGGAGCGTACCGTATTCGATAGCTTGTTGGGCGTGGAAACTACGTCACCAGGTTAGAATTGAACAATATCTCATTGACTGTAGAAGCTGCACAAACTCACGTTCCCTGCTTTCCGGTGAAGCCCTGGTAGATGACCTTGGTGTCGCTGTTGATGCGCAGGTTGTTGATGGTCTTGGAGTACTGAGAGGAAGAGTAGGCGCGGCGGCCGACGTTTCGCAGCGCAGAAGCGCGGGTGGCTTTGGTGAAGGACTGCATCGTGTGGGATTTGAGAAGGGGTATCAGGAGGAGAGGAACGTCGCTTTTGTTGCAACGTCTGGGTAGAAGCAATGGAGTCGTTGAGGTGAGCCAGAAGGGAAAAACGAAACGTCGATACAAGAAGCTTTCGGGAGGTTCGTATCAAGATTATCCCGTGGCCGGGATTCAACGGCCTAACCAAACTGGGTCGAGCACACACTTTACTACGCAGGGCAAGTCAGGTCAGTTGGACTGACCTTGCGCTACGGGTGGTCACGGAGGAAGTTTGCCGACGTGGGAGTCGGTGGACGGTCGCTAGTTGATCCGCTGGAAAACTGACAGAGAGCCACTAAAGAGCCCCCCGTGGTGACAGGTGAGCGGTTAATCACGGGCGAAGAAACTGCGTCATTGGGCGTCGACCCTCTTTGGGTCGGACTTGTAAGTCCAACCTTTGACTTTCAACTTCCGGACGAAAAAGAATCGATATTATCGCGGACATTGATTCACAACCCCATGGGGCAGATGATAATGCATGCAGTTGCTGAATAAAGGAGTGTATTGTATCTATTTCATGGCATACTTGCTTACAATCTAGTACCTTTTCGGTAGAACTCTCTGCGAAACCAGACCTTACAAATTGGGCCTAAACGAAGGTGAAGAATTGAACTCCGAGGCGTCACAACATTTCAGTTGATACCTCGGTCGGCAAGTATCGTCGGATGGTATTTGATCACCGAACGATTCAAACCATGTCGAATTTGTGTTTCGACCAATCGAGAATCGCATGACTTTTCAGGCCATCGCGAACTTCTCCGAGGAAGAATCAACTACTTCCTCTCTATTTCCGCCGCACATGGCAAGTTTTAGTAAACGTTTTTGACGTTCCAGCCAACTGCCATGACACGCGCAGCGAGAAAACAGGCGAGTGCCAGAACATACGACAAGCCGGCAAACACGATGAGTGCCGTCCAGCCAGAGTCGCCTCTGTTTCCAGCCTCGAGAAGAGCACCAGCAATCGGCAAGCTACTAAGGGTTCCAAAGCTGGCAACCATAAAAGCCGTTGAGATGAATCGTCCATAGTCTCGGGGGTCGCAGAGTTGTCCCACGCAAACTGGAGTCAGACCAAGGTTGCTGCCGCTCGCAAAGCCAAATACGATGACAAAGGCAATGATCATGGCTTGCGAATCACCAGCCGGCAACCACAGAGCAAAGACTGACACGATGCATAGTCCAAGTGTTAGTAGGATGACATTGAATCTCCCAATTTTGTCAGCCAAAAATCCAGGGAGAAAGCGACCCAGCAGAGAACCCGCATTGAGGATCGAGATGAGTGTATAAGAGCTGTTGGCATCGCCGGAATGTCGCCCGGCATAAGACACAATATACGTCAATGGCACAAAGAGACCCCATTCCATAAAAAAGATCCCAATGGCCGAGAACGTGAACTTGAGGTCTCTGAATATGCTCAAGTCTGGCCACACAGAAGTCACTTTGCTGTGGCGTGGTAGACGTGATTTCATAAAGAGAGTGGCCGGTACAGTAAGGCCCAGGATGATGAACCCAAGGATACGGCTCGTCCACGCAAAGCTTATGCTCGGTAGCAGCTTTTGCAGGAAGATGGGAAACACGATGCCACCAATTGATCCCGCTGTCATGGCAACGCCTGTCGCAAGACCGCGTCTCACATCGAACCAATGTGCGATGGATGCATACGACGGTGAATTGAGGAGGGCGCCTCCAAGACCGCCCACAACCGAGTATGAAAGGAGGATCTGATAGAACTCTATACACTGAATTAGACCTTGTCTATACTTATGGCTCGGGTACTGCAGCACTTACCTTCACAGACGCTGAGGATCAGGAGGCTGGCTCCAATGAGAGTGCCTCCCGCGGCCACGATAAGTCGAGGACCATATTTGTCAAAGACAGGCCCGACCTGAATGCCGACGATGAATACGAAAAAGAGGTACAAGCTGAAGATCCAGCCGATCTCAGATGATGAATAGTCGCGCAGCTGGTTCTCTGAAAAGTACGACTCAAATACCGCGGCGGTATTGATGAGTCCATACACCGAGAACATTCCACAAAAGGAACCAAAGACTACGAGCCATGCCTGAATCCCACCTTCTGGGAACTCAAGACGAGCTTCCTGACCAATCGGTGCAGATTCATCGCCAGGGTCTCCTAGACCTCCATATTCGAGGTCGGTCTGGTCCGGGGCCGGTACCGGAAACGATTGCTTCTCAGCATCTCGTCCACTGTTGTTGTCGTAGCCCGAAGGCTTTCCAGAGTTGTTGATAGACTCGTCCTGCGCTGGGCAAGACCCTTGCTGGTTTTTTAGGCAGCTGTCCTCTGCATAGTGTTGGTTGTAGGTCATGTGCGAAATACCTTGGATCACAAAAGAACCGCTTCACTAAGCAGGAAACTTGGCTGCCGACATAGGATGTATATCGATCTCGAGTATGAGAATAGAAAAGTTAGAAGGGTCCGGAGGAGCGGGGACGAAAGCGGATTTATATGCCGGGATGCCTTCCGATGGCCGGTTGGTTAATAATTGTCATGGTGAGCGGGGAATTGGGCTTGGCGTATTGATAGCGGACTCGATGACTCAATTGGACTTTTGAGGGAGCTGACCTTGTAGGAGTTTTGCCTTCTATGACGATGGATTGATTCACTTCTCACCACTATCATACAGCAGGTTGACTGGGTCTTCACCAGAGTAACCTACAGTATTGTGCGGTACCTCACTTGCCATCGAATTGAGCAACTTTGGACCATCATAGCCGTGAATAACTCAGGCTTCACATGTAACGAATCACATCCTCTCGGGCTTGATGCAAACTCATCGGCTACGTCCCGGTGGCCATCGTCTTCCTCGGGAACTAAGCCAATCCTGGCCTTGGCCGTAGGGCAAGTGAGTGGGTATATTTTCAAGCTTATCTCTTGTTCTTATGCTTATTTATATTGTCTCTTGGCTTAAACTTTCAGCTATGGTCTGATATAAGTTGTGAAAAAGGACTAGAGAAACCCGAAGCCTATCTAGGGCGGTTGCTTGTGGGGTATGGAGATACAGCTGCTGTGATAAGTCTCAGCTTACAGTATGTTAGCTATATACTCGAGTATGGAGATATGCCAATCAATGCAATTCGAAGTTATGTGTCCAGACTTGCTGCTCCAGAAGCCGTCATGTCCATACTTGACCTTTCCAACTGCCCTCAGCGCAACCCAGTAGGTTCTTCCTGACCCGATGTTGAGATTTTGCTGGCTATACAACGTGAAGGTCCTCTTGTTTGTAGGATGCGCACTGCTCTGTCTGTTATGTTTGTCTGTGGCTTCTTCCCATAGCTGAAGGACGGTTTAATACACACTGACCATAATAGCCAAGGAGGTTGCTCTCAACGGTGAAGGAAGTATCGTCAACTAGTGGCATATGGATGGAAAGATCGATGTCCTTGGCTGTAATAGCATAGATAGGCACAGGCTCTACGTCTTGTTGTTAGCTAATAGGGGCATTCAGTCACTGATGCTCATCAAGGGAGAACCTTTTCGCCAATGAACTAACTGCACAAGTAGTCTAACGTGCGACCCCCATCCTCCCTCTATAAACGATGCTCTCTGAACTGCAAATATATATCATGAGACTCATGCGATTCCGACTCAGCTATTATTTATAGGCCGTTGCTCTTGCACGAAAACACGCTGCTGACAGTTCCAGCTTCGAACTGGTCAATGATGCCCTGCACACTGACATATGTGCCCAATGTGAGGTATAAAACACCTGTCAGAATGATAACAATGTTCAAAGCCACAGATAGGTAGTCGAGAATGGGCTGTCGTGTCCTGCCGATCTTCAAGTCTGCGTTGCGCATGCGGAAGTAAGCTAGACCCCAGAAGATAAAGCCGAACCAGCAATTGAACAAGGATGACATGACGGATAGCACTGGAGTCTCGTCAATAATGTGCATCTCACTAGAAACTGAATAGCTTACGCGAAGAGAAAAAGGGAATGATCTCGGCGATGAGAAACGAGGCAGTCCAGCTAAGCAGCAGAACGGTGGTCCACCAAAACCAGCCCTTGAATGTGTGCGAAGTGACATGCTTGGAATCCTTAAACATGCGGAAGAAGATGAATCGGCCCGTGACGCTAGCATATAGACATCCAACAAAGATGATGGTAGGGACCATGAAAGAATAAGAGACCTTCTTATAGGTATCAGTGAGGACGCCAAATGCGGGCGTGACCATGTATTGGTTGCCCGTGTAAGCGTAGATGACTGAGCCGACGATACTGAAGGTGATGATCTCAGCAATCGTGCAAGCCCATAAAGCCTTGGGAAAGTCCCTAAAAAATGTCAGTAGAGTATAAGCAGACACATCTTATGTCGACCTACCGAGGGTCGCGCATCTCAGCGATGAAGCTAGGAATTGTTGTCTGACCAATAAATGTATAACTCATGTTCATAAATGCCGACATGCCCGTTACCAGAGTAGTGCTGCTTGGCGTCCAGATGGAGATGATAGGCTCGCCTGATGCAGGATAACCTGCAGGTTTGCCCTGGGCGCCAGCAAACGCCGTTGCCAAGATGACCGAGATAAAGGTGAAGAAGGTAGAGGCAGCGCCAAGCTTGGATAGCATGTCAAAGGTGCGCGGAAGGGAGCCGATCCAGCTGATTACAGTGACAATAACGGCAAAGGCGACTGTTCTACAGGCGTGGATTATGTCGGCCTCGGTCATGGTGTTGAGATAGATGGCGCCAACCAAGACGTGCAGAGCTTGGATAAAGGTGTTGTTGAGAACAAACATGCCTGCTGTCCACCACCAGGCCCATTTCTTGTTCCACCAGAGCATCTGACCGATATCGCAGACATCTCTGACCTCGGGATGTCGCAGACAAAACTCCCACAGAACGAGACTGGTATAGAGTACAAGGCCAGCGATCACAGCAGTGAGTATCAGACCGGGGACGAGGCCAAGCAGACTGTAGGACCAGGGAAAGCTCATGATAGAGAGCACAATGTACTCGCTAAAGAGCAGGCCCGCAGCCTTTTGCCAAGAGCATGTCCGGTACTGAATGGCGTTGCCCGCCTCGGAAGCGACCTGTTTGTCGATAAGATCAACGCCTGAAGTGCTTTCTGATTCTGAGAGATTGAGTGCCAAGCGTTCAGCTAAGGGTTCAATGCGTGGACCAATTGACACCTTGGAGCCTCCAAAGGCGGATGCAAGCCAAGGAGACCTTCTTGGAGTGCGTGAGCTTGGCTCGTCGGGGTTTAAAACCTTGGATTCCATATTTATGTATGCTCTGGAGATGCAGCTTTCGGGGAGAATGAGAATGCCGAGAGAAGCAGAATGGTACTGGAACAAGAGATGGAGAGAAGAATGGGAGTACAGCCCATATCTACCTACCTTACCTTACTACAAGGAATAAAAATACCTCCTAAGGCTACGTTACCTGCGTCTCAACAGGCAGTGTCGACTGCACAAACTCCCCGAGGATCCGCGTGGGAGGCGCCCACCATTATCTTGCCAAGGCATGTCCTTGGCGATCAAGATCAACGGCAACAATCAAGGCTGAGCTGATTGGGCCTCACACCGGAGACGCCGCCACCAAATGCACCTCGAGCTGTGTCATGGCGTGACGAGAAGGCTTTTAGGTTATTACTGCGACAGAAATGTATAATCAGTACAGTATCTAGGTACCCAATACCTGAAAGAAGCCATCCTTCATCAAGCAGGTTACGACCATGCCGAATTATCCCATCCCCGTCATGACGCTCACAACGTCGCAGATCGCAATGGTCTTGTGCAATCACGCAATATTCAGCGTCATCGTGAGTAGTCTAAGGCCACTTTGGTTCAGAAACAAGCGTTAAGCTTACTCCCAATAAGCTTGTTTTCCCCATGGCTTAGTGCAAGTATATCCATGTACCCGTACCGCCGGGCAGACTCACGGAGCCACCGACCGCCCGGTCTCAGTGACTGCTCACCTCGTCTTCTGAGGGCATCCATGTTATCTTGCGTACTCGTACTTTTCGCTAGGGCTGTGGTACTTGAAGAATAACAGCGAGCTCTCAATTGTACTCACGGCAACCCTGTAGCACATCTACGACAGTCCAATTCAAACAGAGCCTGATCTTCCGATTTATCTGTTACAGTACAGTTAGCTTTGTGCAGGATCATGTCACAATATCATCAAATAATGACGAGTGTGAACTCAATGCATGCACTTGAAGAATTAGTACGTAGCACAGCTATCAATTAAACAATTAACATTTAAAAACATTCGCTTGAATATATACCAACACCATATCTCCGTGTATAACCTCGAATGTCTGGTTCAAGTTCCTTCTAAGCAATCTGAGGTCCAATGCATGCGCCAATGTAATAGACCAGGTTGTTTGAAGACCCTACAATGAGGGGAGTTTTACCTCGTGTGCATTTCTCAGACGTGCACGCGTTCAGCACGTTCAACCTGGTAGAGAAGATATCACAGATTCCATTGTTGGTCCTAAAAAACACGCAATCGGTGGCATCGAAGCACCTGCGACAACATGCTTTGTCGTCAACCAGGGAGCTCGATTGCAACACCACGTTGGGGCTCGACAACGAACGGCCGCCGCTGACTTTGATCATGTTTACGTTGTCGCATGGATCAGCTCTCACGGTAGTCGAGGCAGTTGCGGTTTGTGTCGCCGTGACAGTATCAACCTTGGTCTCAAACTCTGTGACAGTGTCGGTTTTCGTGTCGGTTTGGGTCGTGAGGGTTCGATCAGTTTGAGTGATGGTTGTGATGGATGTTGTGGTGGTCTCGGGAGCAGACAAGGTCGGGCCAGCGGCGTAGCGGGTGACGATGATGGTTCTCCTGATGATCTTTCGTGGTCCGCCAAACTTGTAGACGATACGTGTGACGGCAGGCTTCTTAGATGTGACGGTGGCTGTCCTGACGGGAGCAGCCTTGGTGGAGGTGAGGAAGCAGGCTATGGTCTGTAAGTATAGTATCGATCGCAACAATAAGCTTGACTTACAGCACGAGGCAGGTAATGGCTTGTTGGCACCCCTCCCAAAGACAACTGCACGCTTCCTCCTTGGGCAGGTAGTCTCGATAACGTATGGAATAGTACTGGTTGATGTACTGGTGCTATTCGCAAGTATTAGCCAAGGAGGCGCGCATCAACCAACCGTTACATACCTAGTAATAGTATTGGTGATTGTGTTTGACTCAGTCTGAGTATCGGTGATTATCTTGAACTCGGTAGAAGTAGTGGTATCGGTTTCGACAGTGGTGTCAATCTGTGTTGATGTGGCAGTGAGGGTAGTCGTGGGCTGAGTTGTTCTGGACGAGGTGGTAAATATACATGCTTGCGTTTCTCAATGTGTCCGGTACACTTACGGCTTGCCAGTCTTGGTAGTGACCTTGAAGATCTTGGTGGTGATGGGTGGAAGTTGCAGAGTCTTGACCTTGACTACAGTTGGGCGGATGACCCGAGTTGAGGTGACGGTCTTAGCAGGAGGCTGGCACGTTGCGACGTTGATGTATCTTTGTGCTATAACAAACAATCAGAATTGGCGTTCCCCATCTTCTTCTTTGTTAGTGACATACCAAAAAGCTTTCGACATTCCCTAGCGTCCCTGTCGGATGTGTATCTACAATACGAGGGCGGGTTCTTGCACGTAGGCGGTGATGAGTAGGCCGAGGCCACGGCAGTGAAGAGAACAAAAACAGCCTGGAACTTCATCTTGTTGTCTTTGATTGGATGAAATTGAATGCTGAAGCGAATTGATCTGGTAATCAAGAAAAAAAAATGCTGCGGCTCTGTTATCTCTTATATATCCACCAGCCGAGCTGATTGCTTCTTTGAGTCGAGCCCGCAAAGCTATTGAATCTCCAAACATGCCCCTGTGTACTGCTGAAGCTATACGGCTTCTTGCAGGGCCCTTTCCAATTACGGCTGTTGTCCATGCAGCTAGTCAGTCTGTCTGTCCGTATGTGATCAAATCATGTATAAACAGCACTCGGCTGCGTTGACCAACAGCCCTCGCCTATCGATTGAATAGACTATTGGCAGTAGTGTGCGTTCGAGAACATGGTCTCTTATGACCCTGGTCCTCTCGAGTGCCTGCTGTGAACATGACAATGGACTGTTGGGTGCTCAAACCATGCTATCCTCTGCCCAAGATTGCTACATTGTATCGCGATGGCAACAGCGACTTACAGTTCCTTCATTGGGAAGAGAAGAAGACTCAGAAGTCCATGAAAGAAGTCCCATTATCTTTCACGTCGCAGATCTAGCTCCACATGAATGATACCAAGATCCTCAGCTACCCTTGTCCGACCAGATCTCTGTACAACCACGCAACAAGAGTCCCATCCAACTCATTCTTTGGGCCGTAAAATGATTGCCCGATTAACCCACTGAGGAGGGTTTGCTCCGCGGGTCTAGACGCTGACTCTGAATGCTTGTTTCTTTAATGCTACTTACAGTTGTTCTGGGCATGAGAAAATGGACCTCGATTGCGACCGGGATGGCCCCATTTATTATGCGAGGCCTCACTTGTCTTCCCATTTTAGGCCCCTAGACTGGTCTCGACTCTGATATAAGCACTCAGCTGGCGCAGGGTTCATCTTTTAGAGGGCTGAGAAGGGTTTCTCTGCAGCGGTCATGGCCGAATATTGTCATCCCCGATGGTCCGGCAATCTCGGTTGATGATTCTGGCTCCAGAAGCGAGAGAACCAAGATCTAAACAAGCCTAGACACTGATAAATAAATACGTAGGCCATGCATCACGGTATCAGACTTGGCATGCAACATCACCACCTGATTTGCATCCATGTAACTCCGATGGCCTAGAAGTCAGCTGTAAGCTTTTCCGCCGTGCACGTTTTCAACGTTTGGTTCAGCGAAGTTAAAAATTTGTCCGCTATTACAATCCTTTATTTTATTTTCGGTTTAATACAGACAATAGCCCGACTAACATATCCAAGAAATAGACATGCAGCACATAAAGCTAAGAATTCATGTCCTGCTTCAGTTCACCAGTTATCAAAAACAGCTGATGCCTGCACATCATTCCGAGTCACTCTGTAACTTATGCAGCCTCATCATTGATCGAAAGTGATATCCGTTTATATAGAGACGAATTTTTGCGTGGCAACAATCAGGAGCGGAATTTAGACATATTGAAATCAACGACTGTTTCTACACCCAGCAATAGACAGACCCAGTGCAATACAATACAATATACGCATCGTTACAGTGTCCAACCCAACTTACCTATGGAAATTTAATCAAAGTATGTTTATATATCAGTAGTGTGACGTTGTTCGCCCTAAGTTTCCAAAGTATATCTATTGAACGCCACATGGACTAGTCGTCTCTGTTACTGGACAATACTTTAAGACAAAAGCCTCAATCTCAAAAACTAGTTGACAGTATATGAAATAGTCTAAAATAGCGTGTCTCAGTGTTGCCGGAAGCAGTAGTTTATCTGAACTTCATTGGAGCCTCTCAATACCCTGAATCCAGCCTGGACCTCAGATCCAGGTTGAACAGGCCCGATACAGATGCCTCCGCATCTACCGGTGCGTTACCTGCTTGCCAGCTTCCCTTCAAGCGCTAGCCATCAATGATATTATTCTATAGATAGGCAAAACTAGCGCCCTTGGTTGTTGAACGCAATGGGTCTCAACATCCGAGATCTTGGCTTCCTCAAGGTATTTGAAAAGCTTTCCTCAAGTTAGGCATCTAATTATATGATCATAAGATATAGTCAAAAGAAACGCGAGGTTAAATTCAATTCATTATTTGCCAGGAACTAAAACAAGTTGTCATGTTGCTGTACAATCAACTCCAACTGAAAGTTACACATGTTTAATTGCGAGGACCAATAAAAACTCATAACTCTTCAAATCAGGTTCTTGACCTTTACTTGCTAGTATCTACAACGTAACGACCAGCAATATTGCCTTGCAGCATTAGGTCGTACACGTCTTGAAGCTCTGACAAGCCAACAATTCTGGATTACAAAGTTAGTGACGCGTTGTATCTCAGCTCGTAGAGACTCACTTGTATGGTGCCTTGATGAGGCCTTGTCTGTAGAATTCAATTGCTTCAGCGGTATCTTGTCTGTTACCGACATAGCTTCCCTTGATGTTGATCTCACTATACCATCCCAGTTAACTTAGTTGTGCAGTTGAGTAGAGTTTGTTTCTTTCACGTACCGAACAACAGTGTCAAATACTGGTGCCTTGACAAAGGCATTGGCTGGTAGACCAACGCAGACAATTGTTCCTTTGCTCTTAATGTACTGGCTGGCTTGTTGGAATGGCTTCTCGCTGGCAGCAAGAAGCAGCACGCCATCAGGGCCCGACCCCCCAGAGGCACTGCGAATATCGGCGACAATGTCTTGGGACGTCTTGAAGTCAACAAAGGTGTCAGCTCCAAGCTCCAGACAGACCTTGCGCTTCTCGTCACCACCGTCAAGGGCGACTACACGAAGACCCATAGCCTTGGCGTACTGAATGGCAAAGACACCGAGACCACCGCCGGCTCCGGCAATGACGACGTTCTGTCCGGGCCGGGTGCCGGAGGCCTTGAGTGCCTTATATACGGTCAGACCGGCACACAGAATCGGTGCTACACCGGCGAGATCGCACTCCTTGGGGATACGCGCAACATGGGCGGCTTTGCCAACGGCGTATTGCTGGAACGAACCGTCGACTGTGTAGCCAGAAAGAGATGCCGAGGAGCAGAGAGATTCGTTGGACTGTCGACACTGTTCACAGCTCATGCATGAGCCGTGCAGCCACTTGAGGCCGACATGATCGCCAATCTCAACGTCCTTGACGAGCTCTCCTCTCGCAACTACAACACCTGCGCCCTCGTGTCCTCCAACCAGAGGCATCTTGGACGGGAGCGGCCAATCACCATTGACGGCATGAAGATCTGTGTGGCAGACGCCACTGTACTTGACATTGATCAAGACCTCGTCTGAGGCTGGCTTGGGAACAGGGATCTTCTTGTATTGAACCGCTACTGCAGTTAGTTGCCGTTCTTGAATTGGATCATTAAGTATGGACTTACGACCGCCCTTTTGCTCCAAGACCTGAGCCCATTGCTCTTTCGGAATGGCCGGGCTTGCCGTAGTGGCGTATGCGGCGGCCTTGGCCAAGTTGCTGTTGGCGCTGAGGCCAGTGGTGATGCTGCCGGTGCTGGCGCTTGCGCGACTGTTGGGGTTGTGGCGGGCGCACGAGTGACCAGCAGAGTTTGCACAACTTGCGCAGAGTGTCTTTTGGCTCGAGGTAAAGTTTCGACGGGTTGTGGTAATGGGTGTCACAGCTGAGCGTGCGATGAGTGCAGTGTTACGTGTAGACAACCTCCCAGTCCGGAGGATGCCACTTCTCATGAGGCTGTTAGATGATAGCATTGTAATTCTCGATTGTAAAACAATTGTGGTATATGTTATTGCATGGAAATACGTTGGAAACTAGATACAGCAGCGGGTTGCTTCGACTTATAACACAACCACAGGTCAGCTCACTTTCATTTTTTCGTGTGTCATAGGATGGAACCGACCGTCTATTGTCAGATCATATCATATTCAAAAAGAATCCATCGGACCCAAACTACCGGAGTTGGGAAATTTGCATGGAACTCTAAGCGCGGCGCTACACCTTTATCCGCGGAGAAGCAGTATACATTTGACCCCGTGGGGTCAAACCGAGTCTCGTGTTTTCCTCTGGCTTTTCCTCAGACGTTGCTACCCCCACAGTGGAACCTGTAGCCATTTCGTAAGAGAGTGAGCCGATTCTTTCATATTGGTCGAGATTCAGAGGGAGTCATGGGTGCTACCAACAGATGCCGGCCCCCAATAGCCAGGGGTAAGCAGGGACTTATAGGTTACCATTGCTGACCTTGAAAGGAAACCTGACGTATTAAAAAGGTGACATGCCCCCAAGAACCTCAAAGGATAAATAGCAGTGCCTCGTGTCTGCTGTTGTTCTTTATGCAACCTTAGCACATTTATTCCGGAGTATATCATATGTTCTCTTACCTCGCGAAGCACAGCAAAAGAGAGCAAGTGACAACAATAGCCGCACCAATGCTGAGCTGATGATATCCTGATAAATGTGTCATAAATTGCAGGTATTGTTGGTAAGAGCGTACGTTGAGATTGGGAATTGTCTCCTATCCTGCTCAAAAAAGCAAATAGACTGATATTGATAGGTTCAAACGTCGACGGTGTTGCAGTCACATATTTCGGCCCTCCGATAAAAGGAGCAGTCCCAGTATAATTCTCGGAAGAACGCGAAGCGAGGTGACTACCGGTCCCTGAATTTACGGCCCGAAAAGAAATCTGAGCTGTAGGAACTGAAATTCTTAGATTCCGGTACTTGTGCTGAGATTGCGCCTCCGACTCAGATCCCGATCCCCACCAAGATCAGCAGATAGATAGTTGAACTCACGCGAGGCTATCGATTCAACCAACAAAGATAACCGAAACTGCAGATACATTACTATATTCTCAAACAAATCTTATTGCAACAAGAGACCCCGTGCTTACACACCCAACACGTAGCCAGTCTATTCTTGACCAAGACTGCCCTGTGAACCCATCCTGACTGTGAAATATTTTTGATTTTCAATCAAGTCAGTAGCATGGACTTGGCTCAGAACAAGAGATGCGGAAAAGCGAGTAGGCTGGTTGCACAAACAATCCTTGCGTCAATGGTAATAGAGTCCACCTAGAAAGGAAAGACCTGGCGGTAACGCGCAGTAACGTTATAGTAACATATTTCCTCCGTTATGCAAGTGCTGTGCCTAGCAAGTATCTCACTCATCGGCATCTATGTTATATATTGATTCCAGACTTGGTTATCACGTCATGTCCAAGAAGGTCAGACTAGCTGTATAAGCATAATGTGAAACACTGTCAATGCGATAAATATCAGCGTAAGAGAAGAAGCCTGGAATGAGCGATGATAAATTGTATATAATACATGAATTAAGAGATACTAAAAGACCTTATTTGTCTTTACCTTATAGTAATAGAAATAGTTTCGCCAAGTTATAGCATGTACGGGACATAAACGGATCAAGGGCGATTAAACCAATTCCCTTTCTGCTCAAACCAATGTACCTAGCGTTTTGGGTATCTGTTTAATGTCTACTCGAACCGCTGAAAGTTAACGGTATATCAATTTATGAGCTCATTGCTGAGCTTACCCACATCAGCAGTTTATGACTGAACAGTCGGCAGCAGAACTGGAAGGTTGTCTACTGTCGGTTTCTTGAAGGCCATGAGACTTTTAATGATACCCATTTCAAACGGATATCGACCAGTGTAACGAGTTTTGTTCTTGACGATGCTGAATCGGAGCATGTTTCTGCAATGAGACTAAGTGTAGGCTGTTTCAAAGTTCGCCTCCATGCTGTTACGCTAGCCCTTCACACCAGCGTCAAGCAAAACAATGACTTTGGTGATACTTAATGCAACACTGGCCATCCCATTTGTCTCGGCTGAGCTGGTGACTCTGTGTAGCTTATAAATGGCCTTCTCTGACGTCTCTATGCCTTTATCGGCCTCTTTAAGCAAAGACCCTAATATAGTGTTTACTGCTTAAGGTTAATAGTCAAAGCTACCTATAGATATGCTAAAGCAATCTTATTTAGTATTTTCTTCTTTAATGTAGAGGGTTAACAAACTTTACAAAGCTAGTTAAATACAAATCTCATTAAACACAGAAGTAGATTATATTCACGTCTAATGTCACGCCTGGGTTAGGCCAGCTTCCTCGACAGTAAATAATATTTTTATATTTTATAGTTATCTTACTTATATCCTAAGGGGGATAAATCAAGATATAAAGTTTTAAAGGCAGTTTTTATAAGAAGGGGGAATAAAAGCCCGGCTCTGGCGCTACAGCACGCAGTTGCCTAGTCTCCGTGGGAAATGATAATTATAGGATTAGACTTTGGCTAATATTAGCATAGCCGTGATTAGTTACCTAAGTTCTTGTAGTAGGTCTACCTGTACTTCAAGTTTACGAAGAAATAAAAGTAAACAAAGCGGTGTAGAGAACGTTTTGGTAATAAGTGGAAAATAGGAGCCGAAAATGCCAGATCGGAGCTTCGGCACCTAATTAGATTAATGTGATTATGAAAGCTGACACGCGTTCAGCTACCTATCTAACAAGTCAATCGTCGTCACGCTAATCAGGATACCACAGTTCTTCTCCTCAAGGAGGTAAACTGATAGATCTATTCTATATTTTTAGCGTTTGGAACAGACATTGTTCATAACGTGTATAAGCTCCAGACTATGCTACATTATCCCGAAATGGACAACTAGAACCGCAACTGTTGATCGTGATATACGAGCCATCGACAGGCCACTTATTAAACTTTCTATCCAGTTGCGGACGCTTAGACACTGGTCTCGCCCCGTGCCTCTCCTTTCCATGTAATGGAGCCTTGGTCAGGCAAGCACGGAACTTGTGAAGGGACTCAAACACAAGGTACGCCGGTCTCTAGGTTCACGCAAATAAATTACCTGGCCCACTATTACGGACTATCATGGTACTATAGTATTGGTATGAAAGGACAACATTCTGTCCATACTAACTGGTCTATTCAGTTCTACCTCTCTTGATCTGTCAACCAACTCCTCAGTTACCTACCTTCACCCCTTCCACCCGAGCCCATTATGAAGTTCACAATCATGTGCCTCTTGCCGGCTGTCTCAGCTCAAACCTGGTGGACAAACTCTGGTTGGAGCAAGCTGGCTGACTTCAACAGCCGAGCATGCCAGTCAAACCGCAACGTCCACTACTTCTGCGTAAGTAAGCCTACCGATTACACGATAAGGATCTAATAATATTGCAGGGCACCCTGGCAGGTTCTCTTGGACAGAACCCGAACCCTCACGCGTTCCCCATCAGGCGCGATGGATGTACTTTGGCGGACACTCTGGGTCGAGGCTGCAACTGGCAGGGCGAACGCGGACAAGTAAGTCACAATGTTCACGAACGAAGAAAAGAATGCTGACAATTAATTTATAGGTTATTTGCGTAAGAAGTACTGGATCAAGTTATATAATAGCTATTGCTAACTGGTTTATAGTGTTAAATCTGGTTTCCTTGTCTTGAGGTACAAACTACGGCAAGGGGATGGTTTGTTGGCCATACACTTGACAGAAGGAGGATCCGCTAAAGTAGAAATATAACAAAGGGTTATTAAACGAAAGAACGGATAACTCGAAGTACCTTATTAGACAATTGACTCACAACTGTCCCCTCTGAAGATGCCGTGAAATCACTTCGGCTTGTCTCGCTTGAACGTCTCCGTGACTGCATCTCCTTGACAAATTTAGGCCAAGTATTTGTCAAGACGAGATACTTGATATGTTTCTCCACCGTATCAAACACTGCAGGGCTAAACCCGCCAGAAATCTCGCCCGTGTAATGTGCCCTATCTGATATCCCCTCCAACGTGGGCGCCAGTGTTGATCCCGATCCAGCAGACGAAGGCGCCTCAAAAGGCACAGCCGGGTTGACACTGGCCTCACCCCACAGAATCCGTGCAGGCTTCTCAAACACCTCTTCGAGGTACTTGAGATCTGGCGAAGAGAGATTCAGGGGAAATTCCGCATCTTTGGGACTGATGAAGGCGACATAAAGCTCGAGTGCGCGATTGTAGGCTTGAAGAACTTGCTCCTTATCTGGTTCCGTGTACCAAGATGCCTTCCATCTTGCAAGTCTTGTCAAGAAAGCAATATTCTCTCCAGAAAAGTCACTCAGGGCTGAAAAGTCTTGAAGAGGAGCTGGGTTGTTGTCGAGGGCATGGTTAAGGGCGCTCATAGTCAACAGTCGATCCCCCAGGGTCTCGTCAGCATAGTCCAATATGCCCCCTTTCTCAGCCGTACTAGGATCCGACGATACCTCTCGGCTCATCGAGGTTGATGTTTTGAGAGTCGTTTCAGATTCAAATTCCCATTTGACATTGGAGTCAGTGGCACGTTTAACAACAACCCAGTGCTTCATGATTTGAAAAGTTGGGACGAAAACGGTAAAAATTTCAAACATCAATACTGATAGATGTATCCTACATCTGGTAAGCAGCTTATTCACACTACTTGACCCGATGCCTTACCATTGACTGGGTGAAAAGTACATGTTGACTTGGGCGAAGGCAGGCACATAACTTGCAACCAGAAACATGGGAGTTGCGTGAAGACTGAGTCTTGTTAGTGAAATGATGGCAATCGAGAGGCAAGTACTGACTTGGAGATGCAACAGCCGATGGTTTGGGTTCGCCATCCCATGGTATCACGGATCCCCCAGGCTCGCCAGATGAGTATGGGTGCAACCTGTAAAGATGGTAAGTTAAGGTGAAAACAGGGCGTACACTAGAACGACATACAACCCAAGTCCAGATAACTTGCCAGAGAACAGAGGGCCACCATTCCCAGCCCCGACCCAAGTCGACAAGTTGTTCTGGGAGCGTTGCGCCACGAAGCTCAGTGCCAGGAATGCCGAATGTAGGATGGTATTTACGGCATGCCAGCCACATACCGACAGTAAGAAGGACCTGGCGTCAAGATTAGTTGTGCACATGGAGCAAGAGAATCAAGTTACCTGAACAATCATCCCGAGGCCGATAAAGATCATGATCTTGTGAGTGTAATCCATGTTCCTAATACGGCACAGCCAAGATGATCGAGCGCCATTGCAACCACTTTTCGCCGGCAACTGATGGCTCGTAAACTTCTTCTGTAACTTGGCAACGTGAAGGAAACGACTGTTGGACGCGTGGAAAAGAGCGATACCCAACGGAAACCAAATACCCATAAAGAAGTATTGTACGTCGTATGCAAGGACGGTAGGCATAGTAGCACCGACTGGATATGTGATTTGGCCGAGAATCCAATAAATATGAAGGAACGTGATAGCAAAGAAGGATAGAGTTAGGCCGCGGAGTCTAAGGACGGGGCTGCGACGGTTGAGCCAACAAAAAGCCATTCCGGCAAATAAAAGCGTCGTCCATGCCGCGCAGAAACAGATATAAAAGACACCAACTCGGTCCCAGTTTGGCGGACTGGGCGGGAGGTTGTAGACGGTGATGCCGGGAGGGACGTCCATGGCTGAGGATAAGATTTGCTCGATAGCACAACGAGGATTCCAGTCGAGAAGAGAGCGAGCTGAAAAGACATGTCGTGAAATCTGACTCTTAATAGGAAATACATAGGGCTTTTCCTGAGCCCGCCATACCCATGTTGGTGATCGTCGAGATTAACCATCTCCACTCGCTTGACCCCAAGTCCCCGGGATCTCTCCAAGCCGTGATCGTCATGGCACAAAAGCAATTCTGTACATACAAACAACTGCAGAATAAAAGCATTAATTGTCGATCGATTTGGTTTGTGAAATATCGTGCGGATTTCTTTCTCTACGAAAACAGTCCAAGTTTTTCAAACATTCAAACAAGCAACAAAGTCAATCACCACAAGATCCGATCTGTTTCGGCTTCCGAATGGTGACATTCCGTCGGGATCTAATCTGCCTATCTGAATATTCGATCGTGTACCCACAAGCTTTGGCCTATTATGTATGAGTAAACATCAAATGGACCCTTGAGGCTCCAAACGATGATCCAAATTTCCCAGGCTAGATGCAGGGTCTTTGCAGCCAATATCGCGTCTCTGTAATTATATTGCCCCGTCTTGGCACCTGTCAAGATCCGCGCTTGACATATCTCATCTATTATTATCCTTGTAACACATGAGATCTGATCTCTTCTGTGGAACACCTCCAAGCCCGAAGAATCTCGGTCGCGTAGCAATTTATGCTTAATGTATAGGATCTACATTATTACCTTGAGCCATCGGCCAAGACGATGATCATCATTTATCTCACAAAACTATACGCAATCTAAATGATAAACAGACCCATCTCCTTCGAATCCTGCTCATGGCCCCAGGCTTTGGTCATGTAATTGGTAATAAAACCAACGCGCTGATAAACATTTTCAAAATCTCTCACCTTCTTTGGCTGCCTCTTCAGGGCTTCCGCATCCGCCTTGACCAATACCAACGCTGAATCATCGTCGTACGCATTTCTCGTACTCATTTTGGTGCAGAATCTCAAACAAAATAGCTCATTACTCTTTAGCTGCCTCAGACGAAACAGACTATCCTGTCTTTCAAAAGGCTTGCGCGGGCTGTGGCCCGACTTCTCCAACCAAACCGATTTTCCGTCGATGGAAAAGTTCACGGGCATGACGCTTCCTGTGAGAAAGATATAACCCGACTTGATTTCTCCAAAAGGGTTCTCCCCCTTTAGAGGACACTCGGATCGATCAAGATCCACGCTCACGAAGAACTCGTCACGGTCAAAGCTCTCAACACCCCAGGTCACACCACGATGAACACTGAGCCAGCTCCAACTGGGTGCAACATATCCTGGTTTAGCATCTGGGCCCGCGAACCTCTTGTTAGGCGCCCCTGGATCCTCGCCAGAGTCTTCTTCGTCAGCCATCCAACGTAAACCGTTGAGTAGATCTCTTTCCCATAAACCAGCAAGGTATCTACCCGTCAGGTCGCTGGACCACTCCGCAGCCAGTCCTGCAACAGCAGGGAGGCCATCCGTTTTCTTGGTGATTTTCTTTTGGGAATACTGAACAATCAAGTCGCGCCAGAGCTCATGATGATCCATAAACTTCTGGGCCTCTCCTGAGAGTGGAAGAGCAGGTCGAATGCTTGTACCCCTAAAGCTCTTTGTTACTGTGCTGAACTTGTGCCCTGTCTTGATAATGCGGCGAGCAGGTACCAGCGGATCATCTTTGTGGTTTTCGAGGGCACCGCATTCGCACTCCATCGATGAGAGACAGTCGAATACCATCTCGCTCTTTGTGTAGTGAAGAATTCTAGTTGCCAATAACCTCTCCTGAAAGCACCAAGCACGTGTCAACAACGGATGATCTTGAACGTCGCCCAGTCTCGTTCCAGCAATTGGATTTGCAGAGCCCTTTGACTGATTTGGGTCTGCGTTCCAACCAAAGACAGAATGTGCGACTATTTTGCGCCCATAAATCTCAAAGTCCTTTCCATCAGGGAATTTCCCAGTAACTGTGACGAAGGGTTCTCTTTCAAACAGACAACCACCAGCACCGTCAATCGAGCCAGTAGCGGCCAGGACCAACTCTGCACCGTTGTAGATAGACGCCATCTTGGCCGCTTCAGTTTCCCAGTCTTTACCATCGTCTTGAACGATACAGAGAGAGTCTATCCATAGATATCGAATGCCTAACTCTCTGGAAATCACGACGGCGTCCTGGAATGTTTTTGCAAGGCGGTTAAAGGGGACGTTTTGCTTCCACTGGCCAAGTGTTGACTTCAACGAGACCAAGTGTTGGGTTGTCCCCCAACAATGAGAGAGTGCAATATACGGCTCATCGATTTGCTGTTTCGAGTCATCATGTTCAAGAATATGGATCCCATCATTGGTGTCAGGTCCAATATCAACTACTCGTTTCGGAAGTCGTCGTGTAGTCGAAGAAACTGCCTCAGCGCAGACAGCGTGCTCCTTTTTGCACGTCTTGATCCAGCCTTGGACTCTATCAAAAGAGGCTTGAGAATTTGGATGCGGTTCTACGTGTCTTGCAAAACCACCAAGCTCTGCTGGCAAACTCCAATCAGGTCTCTCCACAGTCATTGACGAGCCGATGGTTGGCCATGGACAGGGAGAGCCTGTATTATGATGAGCCTTGGTTCCTACAGCCGTGCGCTTGGATATCTTACCAGGTAATGTGTAGATTTCATAACTCTCAATAATGTCTCCATCCGCACCTCCACCTGAAGAAAACATATCGAAATCATCAGGAGGACTACCCCTGATGAGCTTCACCCTCAAAACATTTCCCTTGCATAGAACTATGCCAAGCCAAAGTTCTGGATCATTCAAGTCCAATGTTCCTCCCGTGAGCTTCGTCAGAACCTCTTGGAGTAATAAACAGGAAGCACAGCCTCCTGCTACTGACCCTGGGATATCTGGGAGGTAGACGCTGATGTCCCATGAAGTGTAGTCAATACGCCCTCTTCCGGCCCAAGCGGGTGCCTCGTCTAGGTTACTAGCCTTGGCTGCCCTGTCTGCATTGATAACACCTGAATTTTCATGCATCGCTATCCCGGCCAAGGGAATGGCAGTGCAGGCTGATCCCCCATAGAGGTTCCAGCATATTCGACATATGCCTGGATCTCTCCTGATTTCATCTTCGGTCCCCCCCAATGGGTAAGGCAGTTTTTTAAGGTTAAGAGAGGTCATTGGTATTTGACCCCGCAGCGATGGATCTTTTATGGCCCAAGTAAAGCCCGATAATCAAAAGCCCGAAGCTGACTGTAAGTTAAGACGCTAACAAACAATTATAGAAGTGAGGGTAAGAGTGAGTAAATAATTAAGCGACTGCAACATGGATTCTTTGACCTCCACGGTCATGTGATGCCCTAGCCGCAACGCATGTCAGCAAATACTTGATTGAAGAAAACCAGTCGAATCTACAAGTTGAGGCTTGTTGACTGCTTGATAGACTTATAGTCGACCCTCTGAAGATAGAAGACATCTCAGCTGAGTTGCAACAGCATGACAATGAATGAAGGACCCAGACATCCGAAAGTGCTGCCAGTATCCCAACACTACAGATATGCTAACTTTTGTGCCTTTATGGCTCAAAATGGCTCGAAACCAAAGGGATTAGAGCGCATTTGCAAGGTCTAATTCTGACGTCTCAGCCAACTCTACTAGAGAGGCTGGTGCAGTCTCATTGTGAGCGCATTGAACTGGAGTTTGACTTTAACGGCATGAGTTACGATGCTCCATTTAGATCCATGCAGAATCTTGATTTATAGTAGATATACTGATAATATTTGGCATTATCTTAACAATGTAATTCAATAACCGTACTGAGAACGGACATGCTCATTTAGGACCAAGATTTCCTTGTGAATAATTGTAAGAAACCTCCAAGTCCTGAACAAAGGTATAATATCTGTTCGCTTCCTATTTGTGTGAAAAATCATCAGCAACAACAACATTTACGTATTGACATGGATGTAAAAGTGAAAGGTTTAACTCTAAGGAATACACGTGACTGACAATTACCAGCCTCCGCATTGGGTGGGGAAGACTTGGACCCCACCAAGATTTTTACTTTACAATCAAGCATGGAGGGGCAAAATCGATAACTTATCAACTTCAACACAATCCTGGTACTTTCGCCTACCATTGCTCTTATTTATATCTTATAAGCCGTCATTCCACTCATTCCACACTCCATTACCAGCACGCCAACTTTAGTCTGCACCAGAGACTTACTCTTCAAAAACTCCATCCATCATGGCGACCGCCACCATGACCGTGACGGCTGCGCCGACCAAGAAGAAGCCCGACCTGGCCCCCGAGAGCGAGCGCTTCCTTCGATGCTGTGCTGATGTCGCAAATGCCCTCATTGAGGACCATGAAGCTACAAAGGCCGGCCGCTCAACGCGTGACATCAACCTCAACTCCCTGCGCAACAAGCTTGCCAAGAAACACAAGCTCATGAACATCCCGCCCTTGACCGCCATCATCGCCTCTATTCCCGAGCATTACAAGAAGTACATCCTGCCAAAGCTCATCGCAAAGCCCATACGAACATCCTCTGGTATTGCCGTCGTTGCCGTCATGTGCAAGCCGCATCGATGTCCCCATATCGCTTACACCGGCAACATTTGCGTCTATTGCCCCGGAGGCCCCGACTCCGATTTCGAATACAGCACTCAGTCGTACACCGGCTACGAACCTACATCTATGCGAGCCATCCGTGCGCGGTACGATCCGTTTGAGCAGGCGCGAGGACGAGTCGATCAGCTAAAGTCTCTCGGTCATTCTGTCGACAAGGTTGAATACATCATCATGGGAGGAACATTTATGTCTCTGTCTGAGTCATACCGCAACGAGTTTATTGCGCAGCTTCATAATGCCCTCAGTGGATACCAAACGACCAATGTTGATGAGGCTGTAGAGGCTGGTGAGATGAGCAACGTCAAGTGTGTCGGTATCACAATCGAGACACGACCCGACTATTGTCTACAGCCTCATCTTTCCGATATGCTGCGATATGGCTGTACAAGACTTGAGGTAGGAGTACAGTCGCTGTATGAGGATGTTGCGCGAGACTCAAACCGAGGACACACGGTTGCTGCGGTCGCAGAAACTTTCTGCCTGGCCAAGGATGCAGGCTATAAGGTTGTCAGCCACATGATGCCCGATCTGCCTAATGTTGGCATGGAGCGTGATATCGACCAGTTTAGGGAGTATTTTGAGAACCCTGCTTTCAGGACTGATGGTCTCAAGATTTATCCAACCCTGGTTATTCGCGGCACAGGTCTCTACGAGTTGTGGCGGACAGGGCGGTACCAGAACTACACCCCCAACGGGTTGATCGATCTTGTTGCCAGAATTCTGGCTTTGATCCCACCGTGGACGCGTATCTACCGTGTTCAGCGCGATATTCCTATGCCCTTGGTCACATCTGGAGTTGAGAATGGTAACCTGCGTGAGCTGGCCCTGGCACGAATGAAGGACTTTGGAACAACATGTCGAGATGTGCGAACGCGAGAGGTTGGCGTGAACGAGATCAAGAACAAGATCCGTCCTAACCAGATTGAGCTGGTACGACGAGACTACGTGGCCAACGGTGGATGGGAGACCTTCCTTGCCTACGAGGATCCCAAGCAAGACATTCTCGTTGCTCTGCTGCGGTTGCGAAAGTGCACTGAGAAGTATACATTCCGAGAAGAGCTCGTCGGTCAGCCCACGAGTATGGTGCGAGAGCTCCACGTCTACGGTACAGCTGTGCCTGTCCACGCTCGTGATCCCCGCAAGTTTCAACACCAGGGCTTTGGTACGCTGCTGATGGAGGAGGCGGAGAGGATCGCGCTTGAGGAGCACGGCAGTGACAAGCTCAGCGTCATCTCTGGTGTCGGAGTAAGGAGTTATTACAAGAAGCTTGGTTTCTGGCTGGACGGACCCTACATGAGCAAGTGGCTGGATGGCCGCGAGCAGCCTGAATGAAATGGGTTAGAACAGGGTAATGAATAGCACGAACAAAAGGAGACTGGAGATACCTCACGGAAGGGATGTTGCATTTATAGACGGCGTATTTGGGGGGGTGGAATTAAAAGCTAAAATGATTTCTCACATATGCTTTCTACCTAGGTAGTTGGTGTTTTATGAATGTTGAGTCGGTATTTGATTCAAGTTTCCGAGTTTCGGCGATTGCCAAATAACCTACAATATGTACTCACAAATGATTTTTCGCAGAGTCCATCTGACTCACGATAGAATAAAGCTCCTACATTCTTTACTTCTTTCTTATTAAATAAGCCTTGTTGAGCTCCAAGTCACCTGGACTGCTCATGAGGACAGGCATATGCAGGATCTGACTGGCCCATTTAGCTTAGTCATACTGCATCAATCTCGTCGCTGAGCTCTACCTCACACTTCTGCCCGTCTCAACTCTTGCACCATGAGTTACCCAACGCCATGAACCTCCGTCGCAATGACGTCCCGGGCTATGGAACCGGAATCCTCCCGGTGATACCCCCAGACGCGGCGTTGCCGGACCGAGATCCACGCAGCAATGCCGCAACCGCCGCCTCAGCCGCCGGCGTCCGCGCCTTGAGCACCCAGCTCATTGCCTTCTACTTCCGCGCCCCGGCAAAGGCTTTCTTCAGGACACGCGTGGACTATCTTGCGTACGCTAGGACTATTCACCAGGCACAGACAGAGCTGATGATGAAGGCTGCCGCCAACGACCCTTCTGCCTCTCGGTTTACCACGCTCCTTCGCCAGAGTTGGCTCCTATTGAGGAGCACGACCCCTGGAGTGTTGACCTCAGCTATCAGACATCAGGGATGGGGCATTGTGCCTAATCAGATTCTACCGCCTCTTATTGCAAATGTTGGTGTCGGTGCAGTCTTATACACGAGTTATCTTCAGATTCTAGCCCAGTTTCATGAAGAGAGTGGCCAAGCACGGACGAGAGTCTTTCCGCCGCCTCATCCGACACACACTTTCACAGCTGGCTTACTTGCCGGCGGAATCCAGAGCGTTATAGCAGCGCCTTTAGATGCCCTTCAAGCGCGGTATGATCATCGAGACTTGATGCCAAACGACAGTAGTGGCAAGCCCAGGAGCATGTGGACGTTTGGCTCAGAGAAACTTCGGGAGATTGGCCTAAGGGGAATTTTTGCTGGTTGGGGTTTGTCACTTGCAAAAGACAGTCTAGGAAGTGCCGTCTTCTTCAGCACTTTCGAGTACGTCAAGGCTCAAGGTTACTACCGCTTCGTTACGTGGTACTATGGCGGTCTGGCCGAGGACATTGTCGACGTTTTAGCTATGAAGCGTCCCACGCATCGGCATCGTGAGGAAGAGGGAATTAGACTTATCCGCCCCCATTACGCTCTCGAGCCCATGTTTCTCTCTCTTGCCGGTATCAGCGCCTCCTTTTCCCAGCAGATCCTCCTCCATCCCCTGACGCACTTCCAAGTCAAACACTGGGATCACCTTGAGGAGCTCGATGCGAAAGCTGCCAAGCTCCGCGCCTCCAGAGCGGCAAATCCGGACAAGCCACATCGGCGATGGAGGATGCTGCGTGCCTACTACCACGCCTACCAGGAGTCGTTGACCGTGTGCAGAGGGGAGGCGGCGAGTGAGGGTCTGAGTCTGACGCGATGGCTCTATCGTGGGTTCTGGTGGAATGCAATCCGACAAGTGCCCAGCACAAGTGCGGGCCTCATCATCTTTGAACTGATACGGCGCAAGTATGGAATTGGACAGGAAGAGGTGCGGATTACAAAGGACGGTTACGATATCCTCCTTCACTAAGAGCTGGTTTGGTGCGATGGCGCTGGCGTTGTGATAGACCATTCTCCTCTTTCATTTTGGGCCCAAGCTATAGTATATAAATAGACTAGGCAGTGTGTAATATGACAGATACCTCTCTATAGCGATTTTTTATTGTCTACGAGTCTCCAAGGTGCACGCATTATGATGCTCATTGTTTAATGTTCAAACATTCATTCTATTCGATGGGCATTTCCATCCTTGACGGATTGCATAGGCGCTTGTGAATAAACCAGAATGCAATACTCCAATCGCTAATACTGAATCCAATTCATCAGTATCCAAACAAGTACAAGAATTCTAGAACTCTCCCCAAGCCTCCAAATCTCTTCAAGTGACCCGTCGTCATATGTCTTTTGTTTCTCGAATTGTCTTTGAACTCGTGGCTCGTGTGCCGAAGCGTCGAATTCCCAAACTTCTGGACCATATGCAAAGAAGAATGTCTCCTGGTCGAGTTGGGCAGTTTTTGGAATATTTGACCCAAGAGATTAAGTATGTATTTGTTCCAATGACCTTTGACTCATACTTCTCAAACAGCTTTTGTGTTGTCGTCGTCAGTAGATCAGTTATCGATTGTACTTTGCCTGTCACTTGGACATGGCTCATGAACCATATCATCATCCTCATCTTTATCATCCTCCTCTGTGAAGTCGATATCAAGTGTAACGTGGTCAATGGGACCCGAGACAGGATAATTCTCGAACCAGCCGTCGTACCAGGCTCCTCTCGCGTGGCGGAAGTTTACCCAGAAGGAGTAGTTCTGCATTGTAACGGCACTGAGGCCGAACAATATGTTCTCATCATAGTTATCTGTGCTTCCGGGGAGACACGCTGCCAGAGCCTGGATGCCCATGACCTCCCATAGCTCCCAGGGAAAGGAATCGCTAGTAGCTATGATTTCCTCCATATCATTGAAGCCGTTCTTGTATAAGGTAACCAGCATACGCTGTGACAAGACCAACTGTTTGAAGCTGCTCAGATCGACCATGATGGGTAAGTGATACCAGTCACTGATCAACCTAACAGCGTCCTCGTTCATAGGAACATGGTTGTACTGGTAGAGAGTATTGACATTTAGGATTCCGACAGTGAGTTCCTACTGCCAGAATGCGTGCTGAATGCGGGCAAAGTAGTCCTTGTCGATAGGGTTCCCAGCCAACTTGGTAGGTTTTCTACCGGGAGGGTTCTGTATGGCCGCTCGGCGCATGAGCACAGCGGCCAGGTGGATGTGATGCCTGGTTCTGTTGGGATCTCTAACGATCCGAAAGATTCTGTCCCAGTCGTGCTCGGGGTGACGGACAGCAGCAAAGGCTGTTGCGAGCTGATTGACGCTGTCGGCAAGCTCAAGAAACTCCTGAAGTCGCTTCCAGTCGCCAAGTGTTTCAGTGACATACTTGAGGATATTCCATGCGTTTGTTTGGGCTATGCCGCGTTCCTTGTTCCAGTTCCAGTAGTTATTGCCAGTAGGGGTGATTTCGTTGAAAGGGAGACGATGAAGGTTGAATGTGGTCATAGCCATGTCTATGTTCTGAAGACAGACAAACTCCTCGATTACTTCACTCAGCAGGTTCATTGTGACACTTTCAACCCTTTCGGCTTTCATTCTGTTGATAAGGGAGTTGATATATCTGGATCGATCGCTCCTCATACGGAGAGTCTGGATCAAGTTTGTAGCTGTTGTGGCAACAGGGAAAATATCCAAAGAAGACATCTTGAGTGAGTGGTGATTGGTGATGCCAATTTTGAGTGAGGTGTCGTATAGTGTGAGATATTGAGATATCAAGTGTATGTAGATAAAAGGGACTTCTTGCACTCGAAAGAAGAGTAGCAATAGTGACACTTTGATGTGTGGGGGTGGAAGGAGTTGTATTTGCCTGCAGTAGCTGGCCACTAATGCCAAAGAGTATCAGGATGTTTAGGTCAATGAGAAAGACGCCTGATCCAAAGGTAAATAATAAACAGCTCAGCTGGAGTCGGTTGCGTATATGAATCTGAGGTTGATGTAAGGTCAAGATGGTTCTGGACTGAAATAGTGATGATGTTGATGACTTGGTCGACACTGTAAAAGTTGAGAGTGATGAGTACCTAGATCGGGGAATAAAGAGATGGAAGAGTCTGGAGAATGTAAAGAGGAGAAGGGAGGGATATTTATACATGTAGTCGACCTGATCTTTGCTGCAAATGCAGCCATGGCGTATGTCTCTTTTGGGGATATTCTGCAGTCATAGATGAGCAAGATATATGCTTGAAATTTACTTTTCTAAGTGGTAAATCCTGGAGATGAAAAAGGGTATGGCAGCCTGGAAGAGTAGGAAACGACGATATGTAAGAATCAGTTTGTATAAGCCATAAAGAGCGAGCGGAACTAGTACGGTACAAAGAAAGCAACTGAATGCCATTTGAATGAAGAATAATCATCGTAATCAGTCCTCTGGCCCCATGGCAAGGGTGAGCTACATCACCAAGTGTAAGTGAGGATGCCTTAGAAGTTTCGAGCATCGACTGACGAACCAACTGTCCATGGCATGCACACAAGAGCATGTTAGGAAATAGAGTCCTAAGACAACTTACGAGGAGAGTTAAGACGGACCGAAATTGCAATACAGGCAAGACTCCCTGCGTAAAGAGGAAATGCAGTCATACATACCCATTATATTCTGCGCGCGTATGAGGGCATATACGTTTGCGACATGTCCAGTTAAGCTTCCGGGTTGCGGACACCCGTGAGCTGCTCAACGTATTATGCCGCCTACTAATGCGTCTAGATTATAAATAACCTGGCTGCATTATGCATCACCAAACCTAGTTGCAGTGGGTAGGCCTCTGACTCACATCCCACATCACAGAATACAGGTCAATTGAAATGGCAAAGAACATTGTGAATCAATTCCTACAAATCCTTCCCCCTACCTCCGCTTCCTGTATACATTCCGCTGACACATCCACCCTGACCCGTCTCCCACCCCAAGAACCGTGCAAGATCCTCAAAACTCCGTGTCGCAAAACCAAAATCACTACATCCAGATGTACGTATTTGACGTTCCCTCTCAAGAGGCAGCGTCGGCAAAGACAGCGCTGTGCTATCGTTGCGGCTTCTAGCCGCGTGATCCAGGGCCAAAGTCAGGTTCGCGCTCAGGCAGGTGTTTCTTTTCTTTGCGCCCCTTGATCACAAACTCGGCCATGATCTGGATATGATCCGCAGGGAAATGCCAGTTAGGGAAGGCGGGGACTCGCTTAAGATATTCGGGGTCGGGGGGTCCAAGAAGGTCTACTACCTCCAAAGTGTTGGTTGAGTACCAGATGTAGTCAATTACATCTGCAAAACCAGGCGTATAGTTTGTAAACGGCATCTCATCGGCGGTGTTTTTGATGTGGGCGTATGCGTCTCTGAGACTGAAAGGATGCTCAATACCGTCTCGTGTAAAGCTACCATACTGGAAGCTGCTCAATTCAAGGTGATCTGGAGGCACACGACCCATCGACATCAACTCATACACAGATGAGTCTACTGTCGAGTTAAAATCACCACAAACCAAAAGAGGTATCTCTGTGTTTGTGCGATACTCTTGGCTGGGACCCGGTTCGGCTTGAGGCACAGGTTCTTCATCGTCGCCTGTCGGTAGTACAATCATCTTCTTATCCTTCACCGCTGGCCACCTCGCGTACTTTTCTGCAAGCTTGGTAACATGCTCCATCAAGATACCTGTCTGGATAACCTTGACATCAGCCAAGGCAGAGTCCCAGGTGAGATGTGCATTGACCAGGATAACTCGAGCTCCGGTAAGACGTGACTCAAAGAAGCAAATAACAGCAATGTTGTCCTTGGGCATTACACGGTTGAAGACGTCGTGCTGGTTCTTCATGTCGGGTCGGTTGATGGCGATCGTGGCAAATTCAATCAACTGCTTGTCAAGAAGGATAAACTTGCTCTGCTTGTAGAAGACGGCACAGCCATCCACAGTCTGAGCATCCTTCTCCGACATAGTTTTCGCTCGTGACTTGGGCCAGTGAACACCCTTGTAGTCCATTTGCGCCAGCTCTGGGCTCAGGTCCTCCTTGAACGCATCGGTAGATACCTCCTGAAGCGCAAGGAAATCCGCGTCCCTAATTCGCAGCTCTTCCAAGATACAGTCCTTGCGGTATTCCCAGTTGAGAGCACCCGTTGGTGTGTAGCCGTATGTCTGGGGGGTCGCATACTTGTCGCAAAGAATGTTCCATGAGAAGACTTTGATCCTCTCTAGGTTAGATGATACATCCTCTTGAATCACCACGGCCTTTCGTTCCGCAGGAGCCACGGGAACTATAACAGTCAGCACGAATCTTTACTCGGTGTCGTACAACTTACTGGGAGCGCTTTCTTTCAACGCATTGATCAAGCTCTTTGTTCCCTTCTCCATAATCTCATGCTTCACGTCTTGTTCTAGCGGATTGCCTTCAATACCAAGCATTTCTAGAAGGTGAAGCGATCCAAGCTCAAAAGGTAGTTGTTGGATGTTGTTGCTGAAAAGTAGCAAGTTCTTTAGATAGGTGCACATTCCAATCTCGGGTGGGATCTCGGCAATCTGGTTGTAGGACGCATCTAGATGGCGTAGCTGTCGCAGTTCTCCAATTGCATTCGGTAGTCGTGTGAGCTTATTCGAGGCGATGTAGAGCTCGTTCAGAAACTGGTACTTGAAGAGTTCAGGCGCCAAGTTCCGCAATCCCTGTCCGCTCATATCCATATTGTGCCAGTCCTGTCGCCTCTCTTCCTTCTCTACGGTCAAAGGTCGCCTTCGGTCGACACCATCGTTCTCGCTGTCCGGCTGGGCACGCAGGGTAGCAGGGGGCGGGCCGCCAATTCCTCTGTTTTCCGACGCCTTGAGCCTAGCATAGTAGTGCGGTTGTTGTTGGTCGGTCATGGCAGCATGCGCTCGTTCGGCCTCCTTATGCATCCTCAATTGCTCCTGCCACATCTCGTTTGGTGGTGCCTGTCCTCGACCTCCCGCAGAGTGACCATTCTGGAGCGCGTTCGGGTTAAAGGGACTCGAGTTTGAAAGAACGCCCGGAGTAAAGGTTGAGTGATGGCCTAAGCCGTTGGCGGTAGGAATCCCATGATCATGTTGAAGTCCTTGATGATGTTGTGTCTGGGACGGGTGCTGGTGTTGCGTGTGTTGGTAGTTGTATAGCAAATTCGGCATGCCTCGCCCGGCGCCATTCAGCCGAGCATGTTGACCTTGCCCGGAGTGTTGAGGGTACATTCCGGCAAGTATTGGTCTGGTAGTGGTTTATAGGTTGGAGGGGAGTGGTTAAGGTAGCTGCGCCGGCGAGCAGCACGGCAGTAAGCGTCGCTGATCGACAGTCGTTATCGAGGGGGGGAGGTGTATCAAAACGCTGGAGCAGCTCATCGGCCGTCGGGTTAAGTCGCTGAATTGGTTTGAGTCGATGACGGCCCACGAAGCTGCGCGGGGGATGTATTGATCGGCGACGGAATAGCTCGACACCTCACCCAAGGTTCAAAAGGAGAGACAGCAAGGGCAGCTCGCGTTGACGCATTAGCCCGTAAGCAGACGATCCGTGTGGGAAATTGTCGTGACTCGAAGGCTTGGCCGGAGAAGGTCGATCCGTCGGCAGGTCAATAGCTCATCGAAAGGTGTCGTCGCGAAAATTGAGGAGGGGCTTGATACTCGCAGCTGACCGAGGTCTCGAGTCACTGTCGTGGTATGCGAAGCGACAAGGTTTTCAGAACCGAAGTAGGGGCGCAAAGCGTAAGTGAGTCAAGAAATGCTGCAACGATGCTTGTCAGTCAAAGCTTGAAAGAAGGGCATCATAGGAGGGGATCCGAGCTTTCGCGACACGTTGCGGTGTCCTGTTAGCTCGTGGGTGCGGGGCCACACACATGTAAGGAGCGAGAGCAACAATGCAAATATTCACTGAAAAAATCAACTGATACTTTAACAGAAGAGTAGTAGTAGAGATGGCAAAGGAAGCACTTGAATATGACTGTGATGCTGGTGACTACGACCAAAGCGAGTCAAGCCAGAGGAGCGACGTTAAATCACGTGCAGCTGCTCCGCATTTTCCTGTGATGGCTCGTGCAATGGAGTTGAAGTTGAATAGAGTCACGTGCAGCCTGCCTCTCAGCCTTGCAAGGTTTTAAGCTTCAACGATAAACGAGACCTTCTATCTCGGTATGCTGCAGGATACCCTTGGCATAACTCGTTCCGACTCATCGTAAAGTAGCAGCTGCTCGGAAACAGTATCCCGTCCCTCGATGAAGGTCCAACATACATACAAATGCTGTATTGCAACAATTCATTTCACTGCTATGAGACATCTTGTGCTGGGTTTATTGGTTGCAAGAACAGGGCGGTCTCATGGAACCGCCCCTAGACCCATCACAGCATACAAAAGCAAGCAATAAAATGAATAATGACGCCATTGCCAGGACTCATCTTGCGGAACGCGATGGCGTCTTCAGTTGTGGGCAGAGACAACAGATTGAACGTTGGTTAGTTGGCACTCGTTTAGTTTAATCCACTAACAAGAACCGCGATCAGACCGGGCTCTATCCAGAATTGAGGTTTGGGACCGGCAGCCAAGTGTGAATCATGGTCCCAACGGCATCTCAGCCAGGCTGTTAAAAAGGAAAACGCATGCGAGTTACGATCATCTATTAAATCAGGTGAGTCTGTGAGCGAGCTCCAATAGACAGAAAGAAATTCTCCAAGTAGACAGGCATGAGCATCCATCCATCCCACCACACATGTAAGGTCAAGGGGTTCTAATGTGCCGAGAGAACCACCGTTGCACGGAACCGCTACGCTCGCGTGTCAGAACTGTCTCGTCAGAAGCTACCGGGGGATATGGTTTCAAACAGAAGCTTGGGTCTGGTGCTGACTGTCTCGGCTATCATGATATGGAGGTATCGACGACCCGCTTGAGCCATGATTGCCGGCCGTCGACGTTGCTGTTTGACAGTCAATGCCGGCCATGGAACGTTGTGCTGTGTTTTTCCGGCATGGAAATTTCACTTTGATGCAGGGGACCACCCAAGCAGAAGCTGTAGCTGCAGCTGCAGCCCTTGCCTGGCCAACCATGACATATTTGAAGCGCCAGGGCTGCAGTCTGTACTGAGTACAGCACGATACGCGTCAACAAAACATCAGGCAAATGCTCTAACGTGCGGGGTGAGCCAACCGAAGGGCAACGCTCCACACCCCAGAATCTCCGCAGCCCGGCAGCCCCCACCAGTCGAATGGGAATTTCCCTCTTATTAGCCCTGGCTAATTGCAGCTGTGGCCTGGGGATGCGTCCCGTCGCCAGATTGCATGTATATAGAAAGTGACTGCTGCCCAGGGCTGCCGCTGTCCTCTGCATGACCTGAAACTTCAGTACATACAATCATACATACCACATACATACGCGACTGTTTGCTTCGACTTGATCCAACAACAGCCCACCTGCTCTCGACGCGGCTATCCGTTCTGCTGTTTGAGTCGAGGGTTGACTCAGGATCCGATTCTCTGCACCCAAAGCGTCATTGGCAAACATCACAGGGACAAGTCTGCCAGCCAGAGGACGCCATCACTGCCCCAAGGCCAAGGCCAAGTCCAAGGTTGCGCCCGTAGCGAAGGCTTTTCCCACTGGACCGACGATACAAAAGCCATCGACGACATAGCTGATGATGACGTTGGCCCGCATTCATCAGGAACAGAACTTCTGGGCGCACGAGTTTACAAGCCAAAGGGAGCCACCTTGGGGACTACTGCAATCGCAAACAATCGCCGGCAGCGTCCATATCTCACACAGAATCCCTACATTTCGCATAGTCACTGCACCCCGGTCCTTCTATTGAGCCAAAATCAGAGTTCCCATCAGACGAGCTTCCTCTTCTGCTAGCTACTGCTACAGTACATAATACTTCTGCCCCTGCAGAGGTTACCGCCTTGGGTTTATCCGGGACGCAACCCGAACACCGCTCGGACAGGACAGCCCAGTTCCGCGGGCCAAAGAAGGGTTCTAGAAGCACCAAGAGTCGGCGACGGCGGTGGACCAGCCAATTCTAATTGCTACGAGGTACCTTATCGCGGCTCGAGCGTGTTTGTCTACTCGCTACCGTGCTGCTAGCGGCGGTGGAACATTGGGCCACCCCTGTCCGGCTGCAAACACCCCATCCCCATCGGCAAGCTTGCGCCATAGAGTATAGCCCAGGACGACAATGTCGGAATGGAGCGGATTTTACTACGCCTATGCCAACCCCTTACCCACCTTTGCTCGTCGAACAAAGGCTGAAAAGGAGTGGCAGCGCCCTGAAACTCCCCCACGGTCCAGTTCAGCTTTGCAGGACCCAAACCGCAGTCGACGTCCTTTTCGACACGCGAGAACGTCCAGTGGAAGTCAGGCAAGCCGCTCGTCGCACGAGTCGTCACGCTTGCATTCCAGCACGACCGCCAATGCCAAACCCGGCCCCGCCGTGGGGGAAGACGAATCTTATTACTCGCTGTCAAAGCTGGTGCCATCTGACTCGCGCCTCTCATCTTCAACAACTACCGCTTCAACTTCTACCAATCCTCTCCTGAATAGGAACATCACCACCACAGGAAACCCACCGTCACCGTCACCCTCAGCCTTCTTCAACCGGCCTGTGCCTTTGCCTGGGTCTGTCGACAAGACCCGACCCCTTCATCAGACAGACACGACCGCTTCCCCTGGTGCTACTGATTCGAAAAATGTCACCATGTATTCCCAACTGGAAGCAAGCAACAAGCTCATGTCAGGGACGACGAAACAGATAAACCTCGACTTTCCTCGCACCGAGTCCGTCTCCTCGGCAGCCGTCTCAACACACACCATGGCCTCGTCCGATCCCTCCAACTCGTCCGACCCCGCAACAAAACCCTTCATTATGCGCAACGGCCGTACATACTACAACGACCCTACGTCAGCATACCCTCTCCCCACCGACCTCGCCGAGCTCCATCGTCAAAGCCTCCGAACACTGTTGATGATCCAGGTCTACGGTGCTCCTGTTTACACACCTTCGCTCAGGGTCAATCCTCCCCAGCGCGTCTTGGAGGTTGGATGCGGCACAGGATTCTGGAGCATGATGTGCCATCGGTACTACAAGGAACGAGGCCATAGTGGAATTCAGTTCACAGGCGTCGACATTGCACCCTTGGCGCCTGGTAGTCCTGGGTCCCCAGCTGAGTTGTGCAAGCCAGACAAGGATATGAAATGGCGGTTTGTCCAGCATGATCTTCGCCAACAACCTTGGCCTTTTGCGGATGGAGAGTTTGATATGATCATGGTCAAAGACGCATGTCTCATGGTCCCTAGCCATGTTTACCAGCTTTTTGTGGAGGAGTATCTCCGCATGCTCAAGCCCGGCGGAGTAATGGAGATCTGGGACAGCGACCCAACATTTCGAATGCTACGCCCACATGTCCCAAGCGCATTGCCTGGATCGGATGAGGCAGAGGAGCACGAGGCCGCACTTGACCTGGGTGCCTATCTCATGACATCAAAAACACCGCTGTCAGCGCCACTGAACTCATTCCTGGTGGAATACAACACCTGGCTGTCGCGGACTCTGGAGGCCCGACAGCTATCGCCTGTGCCCTGTTCCCTCATTAGTGCCTACCTCCATCAAGAAGCCGAAGAAATCATGGACATCAAGTCAAAACGCCTGGCCATTCCCCTCAGCGAAGTACGATGGGAGCGAGAAGGTGTCGGCGGTGTTGTGACAAAGGACGGCAAGTCGTACGTGGAGATGAAGGCCAAGTCAACGCCGCATCAGAAAGTCGAAAAGAAGACATTGACAGCTGCGCAAGCTGCGCTCCGTAAGACGGCGCTCTTGACGGTCGCGCAGCAGGTGTCGGCACTAGAGCCTATTCTCAGGGAAGCAAGCGGCAAAAGTCAGGATGAGTGGGATGCTTGGATAGGGAAGATGATGGCAGATCTGATGAGCGAGAACGGAACAACCTGGGGAGAATGTCTAGAGGTGGGGGTCTGGTCAGCAAGGAGGAGGCCGCACAAGGAATCTTGAAAGAGTCACGGGACGTTGGAGCGCAAAGGAAAGATAATCTGGCTGCCCACTCGAATTCTGCCGGACGCGTGAATGCATCTATGTCTCATGATAGATGTCATGACTGGAATGGAATGGCCCTTTATTCAACGCGGGGTTCACATCCAAGGATGCGGACGTCAACGTCTCTTAATTAACTCTCACCGATACCCTCATCAGCATCTTCTACATACCCAGATTCATTACCCATGCCCCTTTACGCGTTGGCGTCATAACGTTTTCTCAGTGTGCGATACCTTTTTAAATAGTACCTATACCCAGATGGTTAGTAAAAAAGCAAGGATGTTGGTCAATTGTCGGTTCCTGGATAGTAGGCCTGTGGGCAAGCAAACTTATTTGGCATTGAGGGAAGTAATTCATTGTGTTACATGTGATGATTGGTCTGTTGTGATGAATGGGCCTGAGGTGGAATGAGAATGAACAGTGTTTATCAATAGACAGTGGACACTCGTGAAATGGAACATGGCAATGGGAATGACCATATCCATGATGTAAACTCGGGCGAACCCATCCGCGATGCGTTTATGCATCACCAACTTCACCAAATGTAGTTGACTTACAAAGCTTCGATCTCTACAGTACTGGTTAGCCACCATCAAACCGCTGCATTTTCAACGTACCCTTCTTAACATATTCAGCCTGCGCGATTCCCTGGCGGATCTTATCCTCGTCACGCTCCGCAGCCTTTGATATAAAGGCCTTGTGCAGACGAGGTCGGAAGTACTCGAAGCCGAGGGGATACTCCTTGCCGAGGTATAGAAGCTCTATCATGACTCAGTCAGGATAGGATTGCGGCTTTGACATTGCGATAGAACAGACCTTTATAAACGGCAATAACTTGCCGCCTTAGCTGGGGGTTTAAGCTCATTGTTGGTTGTTGTTTCTGTATATTGCTGGAGTATCCCATGATGGATGACGGGATGCTGAGATGCGTCCTCATGTTGTGGCGCATGGCCCTGCTTCAGCCTCGTGAGAACTTCAGCCACGAGACGTTAGCCGTTAGCGCTATTGCTGCGAGGCTTCACCACCAACACCAACTTAGAAGTTGCTTCATTGAAATCCTCGCCGCCATGGACAAGCCCAAGCCCAAACCCAAGCCTCAGTCAGTCCTCCCCAGGAAAGCCAAAGTATTATCTCCAGCCTTTGCCGCCTTTCCAACTCTCTTGAGATTCCTGCCGGCATTTAAGCCCCGAAGATTCGGTATTATACCACCTGGAGGCCTACATGACATCAGGAGGGTTGTCGGTTTCAAAACCCGCCTCACCACCATGATGTCGATTTATAGCGACATTGGTACGCTGGTGTTTGCAGGCGCTAGCTCTACGCAGATCGAACAGATTAGCAACCTCGTCGCTAAAGCGACGAAGCCAGAAGCTAGGTTGCAGGCCAACGTGCTCCGCAACTATTCAACGCAGGGTGCATTATATGACAAGCATAACTTGTACCGCTTGCGTGTCCGGGACGAGGACATGGATCCGAATATCCGCCCTGCGGTGCGTTTATGGCATCCTGAGTTTAGAACCGAAGCTTGTGAAGCTGATTGAATATAGAATGGCTTCTTGTCGAAAGCTGGGTTTGCCAATCTTTCCCAGCAGGTTTACGAAATGTGGAAGAAAGATTTTGAGTCCGAACTTCAAAAGCATGGCTGGCGCGGGCTAGATCTTCTCATTTTCTCGGAGAAGGCCTCGCTTGGTTATGATAACCCTGGACTGAATCACGCAAGTCATTCACTTTCGCCCATGCCTAATGTAAGGGTGTCGGACTGACGCTTATCCTACAGTATACTATCAACGGATATCGTCGCCTCCCTGTCCAAGCCTACGTAGCAACCAGTGAAGACTACGATCGAATTCATATTGACATCGAGTTCAACACCGTCGGCACAATGCATTTTCTCGGCAGAGTAGTCATGATAGTCGGACAAGACGACCCACGCCCAATCTCTAGAACCGAGTATGAGCAATACGCACCATCTACGGCCAAACAAGATAGGAATTTGACTGAAGAATTGACTGATAAGTTATGGAAACTCGAGAACCAGATCTGGGCGGTGTCGAGTAAGCCGCTTCCAGAATGGATGAAGCGCAAGACGCAACACATGGAAATCGATCTGCCACCTCAACACAACGCTTCAACGAAGCCCAAGAAGGATAATGTAGATGGCTCAAGTAGTTTGAAACCCCAAAAGCAGTCAAGATGGCGCTGAATTACAGGCTCCATGACTCTAATCCGGATGTTGATGCTGCATATATTCGTGTCGTAAAGTCGCACATACTCTGTTTGGCATAGGAAAATGGTAATACATGGTGAATGCCACGAACCAAGAGAGACATTAAATCCCGGATAGCAGTATTCACCTGCTATGCCTGCTTCACATCGAGCTGGAGATAGGCATGTCGATGGTTGTAGAGTGTTCAGTTCCTATCATGATTAGACATTGGCCTGGACCACAGCAAAGAAATGCCAACCATTTCTGACGCAAATGAATTTAAAACAGTTACTGGTATCTAAACGTCGAGTACCGTAGCGTGAAAGCGCGACACCTGGGTGTGGCAGCGTCTTGGGCCCTTCATGTACATTAAATTTGTAAAAGCCCCTCATCGAACAGATTCCAGCTTTTTGTTCAAGCGTGGCTGGTATTGATTGGCGCCCAGGCTATCACCCGCAGAAATAGATGCATCAAGTGCTATTGGGGGTTAACAGGGGGTCGGTGTAAGATGCCAGAGGGAAAATTGTCAAAGAATGGCTGGTATCCAGGGGGACCACGTAGTTAGAACAAGCCAAGCATGAGTCTTGAGCTTTCTCCAATCTGCAGTCTGGTAACAAGAAACATCCTGAAGCTTGAGACTACCGGAATATGCAGTGTCATACAGAAAGCAAAATGTCGTAGACGTGGACGTCTCAATCGAGTTTGTAAGGTGGGTGACATGCTAACTCCTCAAAGAGCACATCGGAACTACAACTAGGGATTACCAATAAGGAAGCTTGATATTGAAAGATATCACAGCATATGTCCTGCAGCAAACACGATACCCTAAGCCCCCCACGTAGGCCTGTAGGGCTTGTCAAGTGGCGCCCGCCATGCAGCATGGCACTCAAAGCTCCAACGGCCCCCCTCCTCGAACAAGGCCCAGACCAGGGAGCTGTAACATGGTTTATCGGTTATGTAACTGCTGTTGGACGTGGACTCCAGGAATCGTGAAAACGAGGAATAACAGATACACGATACCGGAGTCAGACCACACCTGACACAAGAGCTCCTCCCATGTCAATGATGATCTCTTATCCATTAAGGCAGCTTTTTATCCGCTCACCGTCATTTGATACCACCTCGTGCTCTAGCACATGATATGCAGGGTTGAGAGCTACCTGATAGGACGAGCCAAGCAGAATTCAGAGAAGTGCCGACAGAGACGGCATCCAAACAGATCCCCCTTATCGATAGGGATCAAGCCAAGACATTCAGGTGGTGCTTCGATTTGCTAGCGGGGTCACCATCATCACCCTCCTTGTCCGGATTCCTCACCAGTTGCACATCAAAACACCGGGTCATAGTTGCGGATTGCTAGTCGTGAGAAGCTTGGTGAGTCTCTCTTTCTCTATCTCGTGCATAACAACATATGTCAAACCACAAACAAGACAAAAGTAGCGGTATGTCGTAGGCCGTGCAATCTTCCAGGGCGGGCTGTTCTGATCCAGCCCCAATTCCCTAGTGGATGTGATTTGGCATAAGCATGGCTGAGCACGGCCGTTTGAGTCGTGGCAGCAGATCAATGTGCCATGATCTACTGGTAGGAACAAAATCTGGTGTGATGATCGGCACCTTTGTTTCTGAACCATTACTGAGTAGGCAATGAGGGGGTTTTGCAGGTGCTTGTGCATACAGTCACGAACAGCTTCATTTTGCCAGAGTGGAGTAACATCAAGAATTTTCGTACATCATGCAGGCGTTTAGCAAGGGTTGCTGGAGCATTCCATGTAATTGAAGAAGAGAAAACGGAACTCCTTGATAGAAGAGGTAACGAGATTGTACGGTATTACTGTAGTTAGTCTCCGTCGGCGTTGCCCGTATCGAGACGAGGTTCGTCTAAAGAAGCCAGTCAGAAAGCGGGACAAGCAATTAGAGCAAGACGAGCCAAGAAAAACTGCCGAAAGTAAATCCTAGAATGAAGCTAATGAGTCAAGTACCGCTCCAGGAACTTTATTCTCTACCAGCCGGGAATTGTCTGTAATTTGTCGGGTGAAAGCGTCCAGATAGAGTTTATGGCCTCGCTACATGCATGGCTCGTAGAGTATCTGCTGAAGAAGTAGATAATATCAATATACTCTGAGTCTACGACGACTTCATCGTGGTCGTCTCGAGATCAAGACTTTTCATCTTCCGTGTCCGTGCCCAGGCCATAAATTGATGATCCTGGGAATTAGTTGAATGATCCATGTCCATACTTAGCCTCTCTCTTGAACCGGCTCAGGGCCTTTCCCACAATCGGTAGTCCGTGGCGCACACGACGTCAGTAGGAAGGATGGCAACTTCACATTGGAAGTGAAAAGGCAACTTCACACCTTTGATCCAGCCGAGGCGACAGCCAAAGCTTAACCTCTGGGGCATCCTTAAATGATTCGTCCATGTCGATCCGGCATGAGGCTATCGGAGTGTGCCGAGAAAAGGGTTTCCCATGCCACTAAATGATGATGATGATGCTGATGCTGCTGCTGATGAGGCTGTTTTGTTGATTTCGTATTGCGGAGAAGTTCAAGAGACCGGCAGAGCCGGGGTGAACCCTGGCCAATGCCTCACAGAAGATGCACTGTAAGCGATGGTGCCCATGCACGTGTTGTTGTCTTGTACCAAGCATGGATATAAACGCCATGGCTAAAATTCCGAAGACATGGAGAGCTCAGCGCTGTGAGGCTCTTCTCAACTTATCCCAAGCCGTGTAAAGTGCCGAATGAATATCACACGTCATAAACAGCCCGGCCGATGCGATTCCAATTGGAGAATGATACGCTGTGTGGAAGCATCAAAGTTGTATTACTGTACCTTAATTCTTCAGCATCACTCAAGAGGTCTTGTGACGGATATGGATGTGGACAAAGGCTTTTTGTTCCTGCCAATTATTGCAAAAGGCAGGGTTCGCACAGTATTTCTCAGACAGGCACCGTGTGTTTCATGTGGAGCATGTGACTCCTAAACCCTCTACTCTAGTCTTTGGATTAATTTAGAATGGATGAAAGAGAGTGAGAGTCGCGATTTTAACAGACAACAAACAAACAAGCAACTGTAGTATTCTGCTTGCACTGCCCAAATCACGTGTTTTTAGCCAACAGGTTATTCTTCGTGAGCAGTTAGTTACCTTACTCATCAGAACTGGCTCTTAGTCTATGCCAACTCACTCACCTGGAACGCAACACAACGCCTCCTCTTGCCAGCGCAACCTTGTTCCTGGTCTTGGGTGCCTGACGCCAAAGTCGTTTACAAACAAACGTTAACTAGCTATATGTTCCGCAGCTTAAGATTGATCCTGGGATCAAAGATGCTTGATGCTTCCAACATGAGTCTCCACCTGTTTTAACGCGCCTTTAGCGCGCTCTCTTACAAGAACCTGAACTGAACTGCAAGCCGGGGTCTACGCGAGCCACTAAGACCACAGTGGGCTCTCTTGAGCAGCATCAGAAACAACCGTCAGGTACAGTGCGAGCTCCCACCCAGAGCCCACCAGCGCGCTATTCCCGTTCCCGTCCATCCTTTTTGCGTTCTGCCACTCCATTCCTTTCTGTTTCCTTTCTAATACTTCCTTCCACAAGCACGAGCCTGGCTTTGACAGCCAAAAAAAATCTCCTACCTCTCTCTACCATCTCAACCACCACCAATTTCCTTACTATCTTGTCCTAACGTCCCACGTAAATCATTTTCTAACATTATTTGCTTTCTGCGGCCCTCCGGCCGATCTTGGCGGCTTTTACTTGTCGGGTTGACGACAGTTCCCCTCTTGGTCGCCCTTATCAGATTCGGGTCTCTTGGACCACTGCCGATTCGAATACATATGTCGACCTCGAACTCTCCTGTCGCAACGGCTCGCCTCCCAACTCTACTTTCTATTGCTCCGAGACTCGATCCTTTACCCGTCGCTTCGTGTTAAAACGGCCGAGACATCATCTCTCGAGCCGCCGACCCTCAATTTCAAGCCCTTGACCCTGAAAGGCTTGTCCCGGCTGCCGGCCCTGTTCCCAAGCGGTTCCTGGGTTCGTCAGACTGTGGCAGCAAGACAAGTTGTTGCGCATGCCTCGCGCTCCAGGTTCGGGTAAGCGACAGCAAGGCGCCGCTAGTCATCGCGATACTCGCCATGAGAATGGGCTTGTAGGTCCTGCCAAGCGATCTTCTGACAAGAAGGGTCCGGGCCAACTCGACGCTTCTGCCCGCCGATCCGACCAAGGCGTCCCCGGGCCCTCAAGCCAGTCGGCGTTGGCCAACGGCCTCGCCAACAGTTCTTACAAGCAGTGCGTCTATGATGCCTCCAATGACTCCCGCAACGACGACCCTTCGCTCGACGCCGTTTCCGAGATGTCGTCCGACTCATCAAACACCAATGGCCTCAGTGGTGTCGATGCTGGCCACCGCCAGATCGATGTTAACGCCATGAAGAACGCCGATGTCCACCGCGACTCGGGCCCGTTTGACCTCGCAACCACTGTCCTAAAGTCTCTCCCTATGCAGGACACGCTCGCTATCCTCATAATCCTTATGCACGTCCCATCGCTTTCGCTTACCGTCATATACACCATATTCACGTTCCTTACTTTTGTTCCTCCCGTCACCACCAGCTCAGGCATGAACATCAATCTCGCCGAGATTTTTGATGGAAACTCTACCATGCCTTCCCTTGTGACTGTTTTATGCGTCGACTTCTTTTTCCTTCTGATATGGCTATTTCTCTGGGGTCCGATACAAGATGCCATCCTGGACTTTGCCAAGCCCGTCATCGCCATTACTCTAGGAGGGGGCACGAGCGCAAGAGATGGAACTTCAAGGGGTCTCACTACATGCTTCATGTGGGTGATAGGTCATCACTTGCTCCGGGGGACCAAGGCTCACTGGGGCCGTGTGGCTCGTCACATACCGGAGCATTGGCGGCTGCCCCATGTTTTTAGCGACTCTCTTGAATCAGCCTCCAACGTATACGATAAGAGAACTGCCTACGGATGGGTTCGTAGCGTTCTTGCTATTCATATTCTGACACAAGGTATCGTGCGATATATCCGCGAGTGGTATCTAAGGCGCGAAAAAGCCAACGCTGCTGTTGGTGCCAACGATCCTGAGGCCGGAAAGCCGCCGAGTGTGGCCAGTGATACGGCCAATGAAGGAGGGTTCGCAACGCCCGATACGGAAACAGGCTTGCCTTCGGCACCAACCGTGCCTACAAGCAAAAAAAGAAGAAAGCAAAGCACTCAAGTTCGTCTGCAGCAGCCGCTCTGGGCGGCACTGGCGAGCACCAAGATTGTCGTGGTGAAGGAGTACGAGTTATCTCATGCTGCTTCAGAGTCGGCCGGGTCCAACGCTACCGACATCCACAACCTTGGCAACGCTCCGTTCAACAATCAGCCCAACCAGATTTGGATATCTTATATTGGCAGCGATGAAGTATGTTTTAACACGAGCTATTTTCCCGAAATCGACGATGATGAGCCCCGCTCGGTCGAATCTTGCGGCGAAGATTCGAGACCATCCAACATAGATACCTCCAAGCCTTTTTACGTACGAGTCAACAATGCTGTCTGGCAGCCAACGCGCATGTTTCCTATCGAGGAATCTCCAGGGGAGTCACGGGAAGGTGTGAGGTGGACCGGCGACATCTACGGACTCAGACCCTCCTCCAAATATGTCTGTGAATTTGTGGATAGCCAGACTGACGAGGTCTTATTCTCAACAAGCATCAGAACGATCCAGGCAACCCAGCGTGAGGTGGATGGTGTTCCGGCTCCTGTTGCTAACGGACAGCGCTCCCTTCATCCCGACTCGCCCGCCACAACCCTGAGGACATCGATCGCTGCAGTCGAAGCCAAGCTCAGTGAGGAGAAGACTCGCCTCAAGACCTTGCGAAAAGAATACAAAAACCGTGCCAACGCTTTACGAAAGGACAACGAGTTGACGGATAACCAGCTTTCCTCGGCTGGAAATCATGATGAAAAGTACCGACAAAAGATTCGTCAACAAGAGACTCAGAAAGCTCAGGCGGAGCGCGAGACCCAGCAACTCACTGAGCAGCTCAAGAACTTTGACACTGCCCCAGAACTCAACGAGCGCAAGAAGAAAGTCGAAAGACAGTACAGCAACGAGAAGAAGGTCTTTGAGGCAGCACAGAAGGCGTTTAAGGAGCACAAAGCTGGGTTGGAGAAGGAGATTAAGGCCAAGGAAGTGGAAAAGTCGAACCTCAACACTCGCCGGAACAAGGTCGCCACGCGCATTGCCAAGGTTGAGAATGAGCTAGCTAACATCACTGATGCAAATAATCGCGGTCTTGATGAGGCGGAGCGACGAAACCAGGAGCGTGCCATTTGGCAAGGCCATGTCGCGGGTATTGAAGCAAACTATAACGAGCGTCTGGCCCTTGTCCGTGCAAATAACGCCAACAAGAGCGAGGAGCTGCGACATATGCAAATGCACCTACAAAGCTTCAACGAGTTCCTGAGCGCGCCCAACGGCATGTCCTACGACATGATCTCTCATCCCGATGCTGGTCACTCACAGCTCGGTCCGCCTTTCCAGCCTACGACCTCGCGTAATTGGAATCCTGATCCCACGGCTCCTCCTCATTATCCGACTGGTCTCTGGTCTGCTCCTGGCGATATCCTTCCTTCGGCATCAGCTCCTACGCTCCCATCTATGTCTCCGTGGCAACCTCCGCCCACTGCCCCTTCTTTCGAGCCTCGCATGACGCGCTCTCGAGGGCGCAGTTCTAGTATGCTCAGTAACGTCAGTGGCTTCACACAATCGAGCGGCGAGGAATACACATCGCCGCCCGTGGAGTCTCGTCGAGTCAAACAAATGTGGGCGAGTCGCACCAGGGCCAGCGGTGGCGGTAGCAGCGGCAGCGGCAGTAATGGTGATCCGACGAGCCCAAGGTGAGCGCCTGTGATGGCGATGCAATCTGGACTTGGCTGGCAATCTATGGTTGGTTGGGATAGAAAACAGCGGCTTTTTGGTATTGATGCCACGAGCTTACATAGGCTGTTGGATAGCGCTTGCAGTGAATAAAAGTAGTGCCTTTGTTACATTGCTTGTCCTTTCAATAGTGAAGTCTTTATCTGGCTGTGATGTCTTCTCGTTTGTCGCGTTTCTTGGTTATGATTATTCTTCGGCTTTGGCCTGAGGCAGGAATAAGTAAGGAGGGAGGATGCCTTCTATGCCTTTGGCAGCGAGGTAAGTCGCACCCGTTGGTACTGCCGCGTCTCTTCCCATGGAGATGGATTTGTCCCTCCTTGTTCGGTACCATACCTTGGTGGTTCAGAGGGACTTCTCCCACGGTTACACCATCCCTCTCATTTAGATGTCACTGTTTCTATCGTTCATCGACTCTTGTCTTGGCTCCATTTTGATCGCGTCAGTCTCGGCCTGCTCTCTAGTGAGAGTCTCGTTGTCCACCAGAGGAGACCAAGCCCTACTGCATCACCACATTTTGCCACTACTGCCCATTTGCCTGAGTGCTCTTTAGCATTACATGTCCTATGAAACAAGGTGTTGAAGCCCCATCTTGTTCTACTGCCTACGCGCACAAGTGTTTAGTCAAGTTGCATTGAGTTCATACAGTCAATTGATTGCTCGTGGGGTCTATATAGAGTACCATGTCAAGTAGACATCAGGTATACAATGGTTATCGTGCTCATGGCCATAAACAATCATTACCCCCAAATACAATCATCAGAGCTGCTTCCCATCCAAGCCCGAGCATCATGCCGATGGCATGCTTAAACATTCAGCTGCCCAAGCATCTTCTTGGCATCGCCGTACATGTTGCGAAACACGAGCGACTCGATGTTGTTGAGGCGCTACTCGAAGGCAGCGTTCTGAGTGGCAAGCTGCTGCTCCAAACCAGCATTCTGGGTGGTGAGGGTCTCGATTTTCTAGGCCATTTCGTTCTACTTCTTGGCCAGTTCATTGCCCTGCCAGGAGAGGAGATGTTAGCATGTGTCGCAGCACAATGTACTAAAGTGTTTGAGTCAAGTCACATACCTGCACATAGTTGTCGTGAGTGCGATTCCAGTCGCGGGTGTAGATCTTGGACGCGTCGTCAAAGTCCTTACACAGGTCCCAGATCTCTTTGCGGAGAAATCGCTGTTCCTTTCGAATCTTCGAGTCATCTTTCTTGGCTTACGCGAGGCCAGCCTCGAGCTTCTCGGAAATTCGCTCGAGAGTATCGACCTTGTGGTACGTTTCGATGACCGTCGAGTCGGTCTCTTCGATGGCCTCGGCCTGCTCATCCAGGCGAGCCTGGATGCGAGCAAAATGCTCGGCGGAGCCAGCGTTGGCGAGAGTGGTTTCCTGTTCGTGTCACATCCGTCAGCCGAGGGTTTCTAGGCTGAGTATGCTGCACCTCGATATGCACTTTGGGTCCTCTCATGCCGCGACCACTGGACCCTGCTTTCCAGTCTCGGAACGAATTCAACTCGACACTCCGAACAGACCCCACTCGATATCCCGTAGGTATACCAAAGGCCAAGGCGCAACTTGAAGCCAGTGTGGGCTGTATTTCTCGAGATAGACTGGTACGACACCGCAATCCCCAAAGTCAAATGTGTGTCCAGGCTAGGCCTGGAAGATACCAACCGAAGCATTCGACTGGTAAGCTATGCGCATGAGAGCCCCGAGTTACTAACCAGTGTCGAACCGGGTATCATGGGGCTTTGACTTCGAGGATCTGGAAGCGACCTAGGTTGTGAGTCCAAGCTAAGCTTGGAGGTGCTCATACGGGCTAGGCCCGAGCACCTGAATCGCAGCTCAGGATCCAGCATCCGTGACTGTAGCATCTGCGGACAGAAACCAAAGTAAGAGTGCTATGCTGGGGATCTTTTGTGCTTCTGGCTCGCGTGCAGGGAAGAAGGGGCAAGGAGAGGAGTGCAATCAAGGGTGGATGAGAAAGGAAAAGCAGACATACCTTGTGAGGAGAGTTTTCTGGGCCATCCATCTCGATGTCGGTCTGTTCAACAAGTGTTAAATGGAAGAGCTGCGAGCAGCTGCAGACCGATCACTTACCGAGGTAGAGATGCAGTGGACCTCCGGAAGGCCTTGGATGAGATCTTTGGATAGATCGCGAGCCATGATGAACAAGAAGTAGGTGCAGGATAAAGCAGGCAGAGGATGGAGTAAAAGAAGGAAAGGTTGTTGTGTGTCACTACAGATGAGTGGGTGAGTGAGGTTGGTGATGAAGGGAGAGAGAGGAGGAGAGGGGAAGGGGGAGGGGGGTATTTATAGGCGTGGAGAGAGGGGAGTGATTGCGGGCGGTGGCATAAATCACTCCAGCTGCTGCCTATTATTTAATTCACCTTCTGGCAGAGAATTAAATCGAGAGTGGGGTCTGTTTGCAGGATCACTCGTGGTTTGAAGGAGTGATCTCGGTCGCGAGCGCGAGGCCGACTGGTGATGGCGGCCGGCAGCAGTGCCAACAACTGTCAATGACTGTCAGCAACTCCCACACCCGGTTGAGACGCGTTGCCCGGCACCCAATCGAAATTACGGGAAGATTCTTTCGATTTCTATTGCGGACCTTTTTGTCCTTCACTCTTCCGTTTGCTCCAACCCTCGCTGCGAGTGTTGTGCCTCTTTTCCTGCCCCTGAATCAACCACCACCTCACCTTTCAAACCACATCCCTCAAACTCGATCACCAAAATGGCTCGCCAACGTCCAGGCCCTCGTCGTTGACGTCAGATGCGTAAGAACATAGAGAAGCTCCAAAAGCTCACGGCGGAGAGGGAGAAGTTGGTCGCGTCGGCTTCCGCTCGGGCTGCTTCTGCCACGGCTACCGATTCAGCCAGCAACTCAACCCCTACTGGCAACGAAGAGACACCTGCTACCAATCTGCAAGACTTCCCCCGCAGAGCCACGTGTGTCTAAATGCAAGCATCGCCATCTTCCGGTACGTCTTCAATCCCTAACCCTTTTCTTTTGTCGTAATGTGGAGGCTCATTGGATTCACGCAGGTCCGTCACTACTACGCCAAATACGACAAGATGGACATTCGCTATCTAGCTTTCCAGCGTCGCATCAACAACTGGATCAAAGAGAAGTCCGCCGAGGCATGCGCAATTTATGACGGGCGATACCGCCGTATCGAGTCCAAGATCGTTCGCCTAGAACACAAGTTTGATGGACAGTTGGAGCGCGGCATCAAAAGCCTGGATGAAGCTGAAGACAAGATTTCCAATCTTCAGTCCAGACTTCACTCGGTGGAGATTCTTGTTGACGGCCTTACGGATGATCGTGATCGTGGACGTCGTCGTCGTCGTCGTCATCGCGACCGACGAGTGGTATCTGAGGTCGATGAGACCGAGGAGCTCTCCTCCATGTAATACGGTACCTATTTCAACTCTCATGTCTTGCGGCCTGTTTCCTGTAAACTTCTTGAGCAGTGTGGCCAGAGGGATCGGTTTATGCCTAGGGTCATGTAATCTTGCTGGCTAGGTACTGTGGCTTTGTACAGATGATAGGACGTTCACATGGGAGGTAGGCCTCGGAGGATGGGGTATATCATGAAGTTTCTGCTCAATGGAATAGGATTGCACGAAAGATATAGCCCGTGCTGAACAAGATTTGATACAATATTCACTGTCTGATGAAATGGTAGTGAGCGTCGCTCCCCTGGACTCTGAGAAATCAACAAACAATAACACGACCGCCTACTGCGTACTATGATATTTATTAGTAGAAAACCTATGGAGAAATAGAGGAAAAGAGAAATCCGATTTTATTTATTTATTAGCTCCAGTGACTGACCCAACAGACGAAGGTGTTCATCTGGACGTTAAGAAAAGGGGTTGCCTTTTGCCTACCCTGAACCTCCAGCCACACCCTGGTTGAGCCACTGCTGAGCGCCACATATCCACTGGCATTGAATGGACGTCTTTGGTCCAGGAGACAACATTCGAAACGACAACTTACGAGCCTGCGCGGTGCCGTTATGTGGCCAAGGTGACCTTATCCCCCTCCCTATAGTCGCTAGGAGATGACTCTAGTAGTGTCATGGATTTTGTGAGTGCATCACCATGTGTTAACCTCATCCAGCTAATCATCTTGCAGTGGTCGCGCCTATTGAGCCCTCTCTCATCCGGGGGCTCCCGCAAGGACCTAGGACACGATCCTGCCAAACGACTACATCGGTTCGAAAAGCAATACAGCCTCTTACTAGTGAGGAAAACGCAGAACTGGCCCATCCCCGCAACAGGTACTAATGACCGCAGTCTGCATGGAGGGCCTCATCCAACCTATCTCGCGACATAGACGCCGCCGAGACCCTTGAAATCCGTCTCCAGGAGCTTACCAATATCCTCAGCGACGAGAGCCGACGACCGTTACCACATCCGTGTATACAATACTGCTCGATAAAGCAAATATATGTCCCCATCGGTAAAATCGCCACGACTTCATACAATGAGTGGATCATCAAGGAGGCCGTCCTCTTCTTCGCAACACTCATCGAGAGCGAAGAGGAAGCCTTTGTCGAAAACCAGACCTTTTCCGCCAGTCTGACGAACCTCCTCGTGCGTATTACTGGCCTCAATAGCGTGCGCCTGGGCTTGGACACTGAATCGCGTGTGGTCGAGCTCGCCTTTAACATCACCACCAAGATTCGGCTGGACCCGAGTATTCTGCCAGCATGGTTCAAGACGCATCGCGGCGTAGCGCTTCAGAACAGGGAGAAGGACGACAACAATCGCGAGGCGTTTGTTGGACGGACGCAAAAGGCCGACTTTCCCCTTTTCTATATCCTCATGGATTACATCCACCACGAGGGCAAGGTGGGCGACTTCGCGCGGACCGGGCTATTGTACATTATTGAGGCGGCGTCGAGCTCAGGACCGCTTGAGCAGTGGATTGTCGAGAGTGACCTGTCAACGTTGATGGCGACAGGCCTCGGCGCATTGTACAGCCAACTGAGTCGCAAACTGGTGGTCGATCACCTTCCTCACAACCTACCCCCTATTCTCGCTTTCTCCGACTATGAACATCCTACATCCAACTATGAAGTAATCAGCTCATGCTCTCCTGAGTTTCAATCTCATCTTGAAACCTTTCTATCACACCTGTTGTTCTGGCAAGACGTCCTGAACCACTGTCGGTCCGTTGAGGTCAAGTCGACCCTGCTGGAGCACTTTCAAGTCATTTTCTTGCAACAGTTATTGTAAGTATATTTTGCGCACCGTGTCAGACATTGCTGACAGGCTAGATACCCCTCGCTTCTCGAATCCTCCGATATCGACGGCGGATCATCGGTGGCTGTTTTGACTTATCTGCGCCGTATCCTCGAATCTCTTGACCACCCTGACATGATTAATCTCATCCTGCACTACCTCCTAGCACTACCTGACAACACCTCAGCTCGACCTGGCTCAAGTTCTTCTGTCAGTAAGGCTCGCAAACGAAAGTCGATGGATCTGGCTACCATGCTGGCGGAAAGGGCAGAACCTGCTGCTACTCCTTTACTCTTCAACCTGGTGGATCTCATTCTCGCATGTTTGAGATCACGAAACCAACAAACTATCCATGTTACGTTACAACTAGTGTCGGCTATCCTCAAACGGCATCACCGGTATGCCATTGTTACCCTGCTAAGGACCGAGATCATCTCCATTCAGAACGCTGCTCGAACTGTTGGCGCTCAAGAGCAAGAGGTCGAGTTCATCATGTCGTTAGCGGGGACAATAGGTGGGGAGGATGATTTCGATGAGGTATACCGGACTGTTCTACGGGATACAATGTCCAGGCTCGAAGCCCACCCTTGCTCTCTCAAGCTTGTCGCGCCTAGGGCATCTACGAGCAACCAAAGGCTACCCGACAGTCTTCCGGGGGCACCAAGGGAAGTCGGAGATCATACTCTTCGACCCGATGATCCCCTCCTCAACTCCCTGTTGGATCTTTTGGAGACTTTCTTTGTCAACCAAGTCGATACGAACCTCTCAGTAACGGAAACACTCGTTGACCTAGCAGTCTGCGGTTTTATGAAGATCGAAGGGTGGTTAGCACGCACTCCGAGCTCCTATATCTACGATGAAGATGAGAATAAGCGACGAAGTTCAGGGGGGAATGAGGCTGCAGAGATCGACACTGATGAAGACTTTGACGAGCTGCCCAAATCACCAACCCCGGAACAGAAACAACTCAAAGCCATGGAACGATGCCGTCAACGGCCCCAATGGTCTGAAGCATCTTTACCACGTGTGTTTCATGTTCTCAGGCGACTGGAAGAGCAGGTTGCCTCATATAAAAGGACTATTCCACGTTTTGACGAGTTGGTGCAACAACGGCGTGAGGCCTTCAAAACTGCAGATGCAATGCTGCACCACGCGGGTCCTACGCCAAGGCCAACTCCCATCAGTGAAGACCCTCCTGACCGGCGAAGCTTCGAAGAGATGTCACGCAGCGGATCGCCCTCCCGACCATCAGCGCTGGAAGGGTTAGCGCACCGTCTCCTGTCCGAGTTGAGCACGCCGAGCCGCTCCAGCAGCCCCCGAGGACGCAAGGAGCTGGGCCGTAGCTCTGGAAGCGGCAACGCGACGCCGGGCAAATCGGGCCTGGCTACCTCGAAAGATATCTCCCACAGCCGGGGACGGGGCATGCCTGGACGTAGCCATTCTCCGAGTAGGACGCATGATATCATTGACCCGGCGCAGAGGGCCAAGGAGGAGGCGCTTGCTCAACAGACGGCGGAGTTTGCGGCCATGGACCAAACTATTCTCTCTAAGAAGGTGGGGCTACCCGAAGTCAAGGTTGAGACTATTCCTCTTAAGTTTGATAAGAAGCCGATACCTGAGCCTGCGGAGAGTGCAACCGTGAAGGAATCTGCCCAAGAAGCGCCTGCAAAGGCCGAGACTAGAGAAGAGGCGAAGCCAGAGGACAATGCAACAGAAGCTACTGAACAAACGACCGTCGAAGAACCAATGTCTGAGGTGCCCGACGAGGGGCCAAAGCCCGAAGGCGACGTAACCGAGACTGAGCCTTCTGGAGGCGAGCTTGGTGAATCTGAGTTGCCTGAGGCGAACGAAGCCGTTGAATCAGTTGAGGCCGAAACTGAAGCCGAAGCCGAAGCTGTCAAGGCCACTGAAGTTAGTGAAGGAAGTGAGCCTGTAGTACAGGTTCCTGAATCAGAGAATTCTGAAGCGAAGAAAACGGAAGCGGTCGAACCTGAAGTAAAGGAATCCGAATTGGAAGAGCTTGAATCGAAGGAACCTGAATCGAAGGAACCCGAGACAGAGACTACTCGATCAGAGACACCAGAACCTGAAACACCTCAACCTAGAGAGAAAAGGGAAAACAAAACGACGGTCTCAGTCTCGCATGTCGTCACCAACGTCATAATCCTGCAGTCCTTCTTATTTGAGCTGGCCGCTCTCATCCAGGTCAGGGCGGGTCTTTTTGACGAAGTGCGTTTCGTGTAATCGAGGGAGCATTAATTAAAGGCGACATGAAAGAGGACGTTCTCACGATTCATGAGCATCCGATAGCAGACGGCGTGGGGTGCTTTTGCTTTGTAGACTGGTTGGGTGGATGGATGGATGGATAGATAACTGAATCATGATTAATATCGAGACCGTGTTCTCGGGTCGTTGAACCTAACATTCCCAAGACTCTTTTTGTGACTTCCAATTATAACTCGGCGTCTTCCACCAGCAGCTTTGTTCACAATACCAACACATACAAAATCGTGGAATTTTGAGTCGATTCTCAACGTGCAACCATATGCGTGCCGCATATGGGGTTGTCTGCCTCGAGAGGGCTACCAAGAACATCACAATTCATGCCCAGGAGCTCACGGTACTACGGGAGGGTGCGTTTTATTCGGGCCTGCACTCGTTAACCTCTCAGTATATACTTTCGGCCGAGATATTAACCTCACTATGAATCAATCTGAACCTCTAGGCCCTGTTGACTTAGTACCATACAGTAGTGGAGTTCCCCAGGGGTTTTGAGAGTGGTAGTACCAAATCAACAATGTTATCACCATGTACCGAAATCAGTCGCTGTATTCATGCATGTAACCCAACGCCAGCTATATATGCAACATAGTCATGGATTTCATGTGCAGGTTTCATCCCACTCAATCCATCGTCTTATAACACTATCCACGGCCTTAATTCCTTCTCTTGTAGCCTCCACCTCGAACCACTCGCGATGCTCCCTCCCACAAGCTTCACACTTACCTCCATCAACCTTGAGGCCCATGCCCGCAAGCTCAATGTGCACCAGACGCTCTACACGGTGTACGTGCGGTGTCATGTGCGGAACCACACCAGACGACTCCAGCGACCCAGGCAGGTAGGGATAATACCGCAGTATCTCGACCTCATGGCCACACTGGCGCTGCCACTGGTTCAGGCGGCGCTGGACGTTGGCAGCACGCCCAATTTTGAGAAGCATGGTGTTCCGTGCGGTAGAAGGATCGGTGGCCGCAAAGGTCGAGACAACGTTGCTAGAGCGGCGGGAGCGCGATGACGGGTTGGGGGTTGGAGGAGACAGAAGCGAGCGCGCTGCATCGACAGGTGGGGATGAAGTAGGAGATGTGGGCGTGAGCCAGAACATGTATATGAAGCCCGGCTCCTCCGAGTCGACGAACGGCCGGGCCAACTCGGCCATGAGTGCCGAAGCGAGGGACGCGTCAACAGAGTCAGGAATGAAGTCCTTTATCTGGGCCGTCTGGGAGGCTGTTGACTTGCGAGATTGACGGGGGGATTTCCCAGGTGATGGGTTTTGCGACGAACTGAGGTTTTGCTTCGAAGGGCGTTTGGGGGGCGGCACAGGGATTGACGTTCGCTGGACAGGACGTGGTTGGGGACGCGCGGGTCGAGGTTCTTGGGCGTCTCCGAGGGGGATTGAGAAGCAGAAGCAGCAGGATAGAGATTGCTTCGGCTTCGGCTTTGTTTTCGACGTGCTGGGTTTTCGCCCTTGGCTATCGACGCGTTCCTTATTGGGCTTCTTTTTCTCCTCGAGCTCGACCAGACCCAGCCTATCCGCCAGAGTATCCAAGCTCGTCCTGCCCTCGAGGATGGGCGTCGCGGTGGCCCTCGGACCGGGACTCGAGTGGGCAGATATGTTGGCCTGTTCCTTGTGCTGCCAGCAGTAGAGGCTCTCATCGCGAGGGTCTGGCGTTAGGGGCCTGCCGCGCTTGTCGGTGGTGGGAGTTTGCTGGGCGACAGCGCGGCGACAGGGCCGGCCGTTGGAGGTGATGCCGCGACATGTTCCCGAGGGATTCTTGGAGTCGGAGCGGTTGAGGTAAGACTCGGGGGTGTTTGCGACAAAGGGCATTGTTTTAGAAAGGCGGTGGGCAAAGAGATGGGGAGCAAGGAAGCGGCCCTCAAGCTACGCTACGGCGTCCGCTTTTGTTTTTAAACCGAGAGACGGGCGCCGAGGAGGTGATTCAGGGAGTGACGAGCGAGACCCATTCCAGGGACCCTCCAAGCTTGTTTTTTCACATCTTGGTCTTGGTTGGTGGAAGCGCGTCCACGAGCGAGGTCTGGGCATTGTCATGATGGAGAAGCTGGGAGTGAGTCGGTTGTGGCTGGGTCGTGGCTGTGCTGTGTAGGAGCGGCGCAGGCTGAACGGACATGACAGGAGAGGCAGCTTCTCATTGCCAAAGACTCAAGGGAAGCTGGTTGGCCGTAGTTGATATTTGACGATTGGTTATCGGTGTATGTGATTCAGATCAGAGTGTAGGTGTTGTTGATGGTGAAACGCTTGGTCGTCCAAATTGGTGATCTGAGTACTGGCAACATGGCGTGTCTGACATACGCTGAATAGTGTGAGTGATGTTTAGTTTGAAAAAAAAAATGATGCTCATAACCAAATATGAGAGTAAACGTAAACTCCAATGAAACAGAAAATGCCCTGTCGCCAACGCTTTGTTCTACCTGAATTTATAATGCATAGCGCTCCCTTAACCCCAGTCTTCAGGCACCACCAGTATAGCCGTCCTTTGACCAATAACTCCCAGAACCATTAGTAACCCAATGAAAAAAAACCATTGAACACTGTCTCCAGAATGACACTGTCAATTCGCACCCGTTGCATCTCGGTAGCACCTTGATGGCCGGCCCACCTCATTCTGCAGGGCTGACTTGCCTAGGTACCTAACCATAGAGGTTCCTCACAGCGATGGTGAAGGAGACGATGGGCAAGAAATGTCGGAAGATGGTGCTTGGCTCATGAAGTTGAAGCCGACGATGCCTTCAGCTACCATCTCGTCTTGACCAGAGGCGAGGCGCGAGTAGACAGAGACTCGTCGTCCTATGATTCCATCGCCGCCAACTTGAAGCGATAGCGGCCCTTGGAGGGGCAACTCAACAAAGTTATCTTGACGACGTGATGGGCTAGCTTGGAGAGAGAATTGGCGAAGCAGTCCACATTCGCTTGCTTTTCTGGTCATATCGCCACTGGAACTTGTGCATGTTAGTAGGAAATTGAGGGAAAAGGCGAAGGACTCACTGTATGACAACGTAAAGATCAGAGAAACCTTTGATGCTGCACTCGTCGTTGGGAGTAAGTCTTGCGTGAGTTGCACTGGAGCTTGCTGGACTGCCCGGTGTGTGAAAGGCAAGGTCGCCGCAGATAGACGTGACGGAGTTGATGGGAGGGTTGAGGGCAACGAGAGCACCTCCTCGAGGACGGTTTGTGTTTTCAGGACCACACATGATGATATTGGTGATATATAACAAGATATACTGTTAAACAAACACTTGAGTCTGTTTGTGATTGGGATAGAATGTGAGTTGATAGTTTTGACCATGTTCAGCGAGCAGACCATCTCTTTAAGAAGAACTAGACTATCAATAAAACAGATTCTCACAGACTAGGTATACCAGCCAATGCCATGGCATGTCATCTCTCTCATAGTCTCTCACCCCTAGTTTCAATGCTTAGTGACCCCAAACACGCTCATTCACAATGGACCAATCACAGCGCCCCAATACATAGCGCTGCTCCCGAATCGGGCAACTTTTGGGTGAGCAAGTTTGAGGGGAAATGCTCTCAAAACAAGCACAACAAACACCTTGATGAACCAAAGTCTCAAGATACGTACCAACTGATATCCAGAGCTCTCAGAAGAAGGAAATACCAGAGCAATTAATAATTGTCTACTCTGACGCAATCCGAGTCTTCCGTCATGTTCCTTCACAAGCTCCCCCTTCTTCCCCTCCTCTTCTTCGCTTCATCCTCATCGTCGTCCTCTGTCAACGATAAACCAGACTTTGCATCTGATCAATCTATCTTGCCTGACGATATTCGCTCTATATCCGCCATGTCTGTTGGCACTTACTCTCTTCCGGCGTTGCCGTACGCCTACGATGTGAGCCATCCACTGTCCCATCATCACCAAGACGGCCTACACCAACAATATCACGCCCAAGACTTGAAAGCTGACGAGGAATCAGGCCCTTGAGCCCAGTATCTCAGCTCAGATTATGGAGCTTCACCACAGCAAGCATCACCAAACCTACGTGACCAACCTCAACGCCGCCCTCAAGAACTACGCCTCTGCCATCTCGTCCAACGACATCGCCGGCCAGATCGCCCTGCAGTCGGCCATTAAGTTCAACGGTGGTGGACACATTAACCACTCTCTCTTCTGGGAGAACTTGACCCCCTCGAGCTCCCCAGACTCCAAGCCTGAGAGCGCGCCCACCCTGAGTGCCGAAATTGCCAGGACGTGGGGCAGCGTCGACGCTTTCCAGGAGGCTTTCAAGAAGGCTCTGCTTGGTTTGCAGGGTAGTGGCTGGGGATGGCTAGTCAAGGACGCTCAAGGTCTGCGCATTGTTACCACAAAGGACCAGGATCCTGTTGTGGGAGGTGAGGTGCCCATCTTTGGCGTTGATATGTGGGAGCATGCCTATTACCTACAGGTAAGTTGTACAGTTTCGTCCTAATTGAGCGACGTCCTAACTCGGAGCACAGTACCTCAACGGCAAGGTAGCATATGTCGACAACATCTGGAAGGTCATCAACTGGAAGACGGCCGAGGCTCGCTTTTCCGGCACCCGCGAAGATGCATTCAAGGTTCTGCGAGCTTCCATCTAGACGGACACTGTATATAGTACTGCCGTATTTGAAACCGATACGCTTCCAGAAATATACATGTCAATGATCAACTAGGAGAGGCATCATGCCATCGTCAAGTTTTCTCCAGATTAGAGATGGGGTAGGGAATACACCTGAATGTCGATCTGCATTATCCAAGATGCCGTGAGACTCTTTATGATATCCCAGCAACTGCTCTACATCTGACACTCAAGTCTCGGCTGGCTACCAAGGCCACGGCCAGCGTTTGGCTCGCTCAGCAGATGCTGTGTACGGTACTGTAATTGTTGTACGTACGTGGCCGCCACCCGCGTTGTTGCGTTTCTCAGGCAACGTGCATTTAACCGTTTGAGTGCCATTTTGTTATCCCCCCCCCCTTTTGTCGACACAGATCTGACCCATTTCTCCCCTTCAATGCATGCAGCCTCCCGCTCACGGCCCGTGGAATGGTCAGGCTTGGCATGCATACATGTTTGCTCAAGCCACGATGCACTATGCATATTTCACGGGTACTTTATACCAGACGCTGAGCCCCCGATGGTGAGTCTTGTGTTACTTAACACTTGTGCTGGCTGCAGATATGAAGCTTGTGTTTGCGTCTGTGTGATGAGAGTGATGCAAGGTTGGCCCTCACGATCCCGCACGATCGGGAATCTCATGTTGACAGTAGCTGATCGCAGAGAACTTTTGCCCCAGCAATAAGATGATAATCGCGAAATTCGTAATTGCCGTGGCTGGGTGCAACAGTGAGACGTTGAACTGGCTCATCTTCTTCAGTTGTTCATATCTTTATTCAGCTTGGATCTACTCAAGCTTGAGGGTAAGCTGAACAAAAGGGTCAACGGCGGGCTGAAGCATAAGCTGAAACGAAATAGCCATAGCCACTACATCAATCAAACTCGCGCTTTCTATAACGACATCGCCGGAAACCGAAGTGCAAACGGCTATGGACTAGGATATAATTGACTCAACGGCAGGGCAAAACGTGGTCTTCGGAAGGATACATAATTCCCGTATATTCTTTGCCCTACATAGACTCCTTAATTATAGAATCCATGTAAAGCCCTCCAAACAGTTTCTGATCTTAACTCTCGCCCTCCCGTACTCGCGTCCGTACCACGGCATCATGCATCATCAGGGGGACCACCTTGACTCGTGCGAGGCCTCAGAAGAAGGGTATAAAGAGGAGAGATGAGGAAGACAGAAGAAAGAATTATTGCCAGAGTGAGACCAACGGATCAGGGCGCACTCTTTGTCACTCGTTTTCATCTCCTTTTGCTTAGCCACAGTCGCTTCCGATCTCATCATCTTTACTTGGACATCACATTATGTCTTGCCTCGCTCGCTTCGCCCTTGTAGGGCTCTGGTATGTGTGATTTCCTCAGTACTTGAGTTGTATACTAACTCAGCTTGCACAGGGCATCTGTCACTTATGCTCAGAGTTACACCGTGACTGTTACTGAGACAGTTACCGAATGTGCTTCGTCTTGTTACTCTGTTGTCTCGCAGTGTACCTCGACTGAGTACCTTGGCACGTCTTCTCTGGGTTTTGATACTACATCTGGCATCAAGCTTCCGACTGGCTCTTCAGTTATCTCTGGATCTTCTGAGACTTCTCTTACTGAAACTACTTCTGTTACCGATATCATTTCACTGCCTACCCTGTCTCTTTCTTCGACTACCAAATATGCAAACAACAGCGTCGTCACTGTCTCCTACACATCTACCCCGTTCAGTTCTGAGACCAGCAATGTGGCTTCGGAGTCTACTGTCATCTCTTTCGATTCGAGTGCTCTCGCTGGTGAGACTTCGTCAGCCCCTGGAACTACTGAGATCACGCTTTACGAATACTCTACCACCACTGTCTCGCAGGCCACGGTGACCTCCGAGAGCATCACGAACCTTGAGACTATGCCTACCTTTGTCGAGAGCTTTGAATCGTCTGCTTTTGCGCCAGGCACAACGCAAATCTCAGAGACGGATGTGTCAATTACTGAGCAGTCTTCGGAGTCTTCCCTCAGCACTGAAATTTCGACCCCAGCTGAGAGCCTGAGTGTGAGCACTGGTATCTACATCTCCCAGGAGGGTAGCTCTACGGGCACCGAAGATACTGGTGTCTTTGCCAGCACTGAAGAAGACTCTACCACTACACTCAGGTCTGTCCTCACCAGCCAAGTCACCGTCACCGAGAGTGTGACCACTCCCTACACTACTTCTACTGAGAAACCTGCGACGTCTGATGGAAGCACTCTCATCCTCAGCAATTTCTCCCTGACGGAGTCAACGCTGGTTATTGAGATATCCAGCAGCGAGACTGAGATTGAGCAGAGTCCTTCAACCGAAGATACTACTAGTCTTACCCAGCTGACATCTCAAATCACTGTGACTCGTACTGAAACTCTGACCACCACGTTCCCTGAGGAAGGCACTGGCGTTTCCAGCGTTGAATCATCCGAGATATACGACACGACTGTCTCCGAAACGGATTCCGAGATTGCAAGCACCGCTGGGAGTCTTTCTACGACTTTAGCTGTGGAAACTGGCTCAACAGCCAGTGACTCGAGCCCCGAGTCGACGAGTGCTTGGCTTCCTAGCACGAGTGAGGCCGGAGAGTCCACTAGTACTCCCTGTGCGTCATCCACGCACACTCACGTCTACAACAATACCACCATCATCCACAGCACAGTTCAGCACAGCGCCGAATCGTCTGCTCTGGGAGGATCATTCACATCGGCTTCTTCTGGGGGTCTTGACTCTGCCTCTGCAACTACTTCAGACTTGACTGTGGAGACTTCAGCCCCTGGTGTTGAGACCTCAGCAACTCAAGTCGGAACCTCAGAAACTTCCGAGTATCTCGAAGGCACCAGTACCACTGTTATTGACATCGAGATCTCCCAGACTACCGCTCTCTCTGATACTTGGGCGTCTACTCCAGGAGCCGAATCAACGACCGTCCAAACCGAATCTGATATCACCAGCACTCCTTCTTCTCAACCCAGCACCGAGTCCACCGAAACATCTCCTCTCATCCCTTCAGCTTCATCCGCAGACGCTGCTTCAACCGGGCCTCAAGGCTACGACTTCGGCAGCCCCAGCTCGACCGACGACGGCTGGCCCACGTCTAGCCTCTCAACCGACTCGTTTGATTCTTCTGCCGGCGCAGCGACTGCTTTCTCCTCATCGCTCACAACCCTCGTGACCTCGAGCAAGACTTCTTCTGACTCAACTACCACAAAAGAGCCCGAGTATGAGCCGCCCGCCTACGAGCCACCTTCTTACCGCGAGCCTGCCTATGTTCGCAAGCGATGGGGCTTTGGTTGGTGAGGTACAAGAGCATCCTGGTGCATCTACTTTCTTTCTTCTGAATGACTTGACGTCTTTCTGTTCTTTTGAACTTGACTTTTATCTTTGTATCCGAGATATGTGGCTGTTTGTTATTGAAAGGGGGTAGATAATGATAGAAAATACATTTGGAGTGGCTTTACTAAGATTTCTTTGGTGATGCGTATGATGATGAGTGCAAAACTGCTTGAAGTACGATTGCTATCTAGTCCAACCATCGAGATGACCCTAGTGAATTCTTGATATCCATTCTCCTGTCCTATGTACGCCATCCAAGATACGCCAAAACCATCTATTACTCACTCTACTCATGCGGCCTCCCAATCCATAGGCTCAACCATCCACTCCCACTCATCATCGCCTCCTACAACTCCCATGTTCTCATCACCATCCTCCCGTTGCCCTGAACCCTCCATCTCAACCTTCCTCGCCGCCATCCCATACCCGATCTCCAATCCGCCCAGAATCTGACCCACGATCCACGTCAGATCATACATTTTGAGCGGCGGCGTCTCTTTACCCTCGTCTACATCCTTCCACCTGTTGCGCAGCTCCTTGGCTTTCGATAACGCCTGGTTTACTTCGCCCCTGCCCAACGCCTCATGCACAGGGCATGTCTTGTCCTCAAGCGCTATGAGAACATCACGGTGATATGTGTGCTTCGCTTCGCGGAAACTTTTCCCGCGAGGGATCGACACGCCAAATATGAGAAGCAGAAGCACAATGGCCTGCTCGATCCACAGGTAGAATTCGTGAAAGTCGACCTTGAAGTTGCGCTCTGCGTCGGCCACGGTGAACCCGAACTCGTGTGGGTGCGTTGTCCGCTGGTAAGAACTCTGCAGGTCGAGATACTTCCAACGCAAACGCTGACATGCCTGCTCGAAGCGATGAAAGGCCTGAGGTGGGGTTAGGCGCGTTGGCGCTGAGGTTGAGAGCTGAGGTGCTGAACTTGAGGCATGTGGAGATGGTCGTGATGGAGAGTGTGAAGCTGTAGAAGCGCGGGTTGGGGGCATCGACACATTTAGACGAGGCCGCCCGTTGTTCCAGATGGAGCTGGTTAGTCCTGTAGGGGTCTTGGACATGATGGATGTTGTTGCTCAGGGGATCAATAAGAGGTTGAGGATGGAACAGGTATTTGTGAGCGTTGGCGCAGGGCGAGAATTCACATGGATCCAGTGCCAGGCGCTGTAGCCGTAGATATGAAGGTTAGTGCGAGCAGGTTGAAGTTCCTTATAAATTCCCTGCTCAGGCGCTATTATTCATCATATGTATCTCAAGTAACAGATGAGAGCTGATACTTCAGCCCAGTATGCGCGTGTTCGAGACTCAATGTCGATAGCACAGACCTGCGAGTTCCGGCAAGATTAGGGTAAGGGGAGACAAAGCATTAAAAAATGAAACCATGTCAGCTTATCGATAGAGAATGTTTCGCTGGGAACAAAGAGATAAAGAGAAGGGCTGGTTGTTGAGGGAGTGTGAAAGAAGTGAAGTGCACAAGATGACAGGCCTGGACAGGCCAATTCAAAGGCCGTGGATTCGCGTTCCCTGATTGGCTAATTTGATACGCGGGTACCAACTGGCGGCTGCGAACAGATAAACGCCCACTAACACCAAATTGAGAACATACCTACAGACATCCAATGACTTGTCATCAGTTTCACTATTATAACAAAAATAACAACCAAACTTGAATGTATGCCGTAGCCTTTTCTGTATCGATATCTACAGTCTCCATGTCATACACACGCAACCAGGCACACACCAAGGATCGATATAACTTCTCTTCCCTTGACTTGCCTCCCCTACCCTAACAATTCCATGTCCAGAAATCAATCAATCAATCAATCAATCACTCAGTCAGTCAATCAGTCAATCAAGTGCACCTACTCGCCTGCCACAAACACATCATAAGCTGGCCAGAGGCAACAGCACTCAATCATGGATATATGCACCCCCAACTCCCGCAACCCAAATGTCGATGGATGCCATCTTCCAGACGCTATCCTGATGAACAAACTCAAAAAACCAACAAAAATAATCAAGACTCTCCTGTCCTCTAGCTGGAACTACCCTACGACGACTCGCGCACCTTCTTGGTTGCCTTTGCCGTACCAATATGAGTGTTGTGCACCTACACTAAGAGTTAGCTTGGCTTCACCTTGATCTTGTGTCTCAACATACCTTGGTTGCAAACCGAAGACTTGTCAACGTCTCCTTCAGATGCGTCTCAAGCGGAGACACCATCACAAACATCAGCGTCTTGCTGTTGCCACCCAAGCTGTACTGCAACAAGTGTGTCAACTTGGAGTTGCGGTACGGCACGTGGCCCGTTCCTCGACCAAGAGCCTCAATAACATCACCAAGACAGCTCAGACTCTTGTTGATGTTTTGCGTCTCCTTCATCCGGTCTCCCTCGGCCTGTGAATGCTTGAGACGCTCCGAACCTGCCAGATCCACCAGGTTAAGCGTACCCTCGCATCGCTCACCTGTCGCTGAGTTTTCTCCAATCAGCTTCAGAATGAAGATACTGTGAGATCGTGAAGATCGCTCGTTGGCCTTGGTTGCAGCCACTGAGCGATTGTTCTGCGCTTCTTCAAGCATCGTCTCCACACTCGTCGGACTGTCGAGACGTACTGTTTTGCAGTTCGTGATGGTTGTCTGCTTGCGGTTGTCGTCGTGTCGAATCTCGAGCTTCCTCATCCGTCCGTCAGCAGGTCGCTCGTTGGGTGTCAGCAAGTCGTTGAGCTCCTCGTTGTACACCTCGACAAATGAACCTTCCATGGTATACTCCCAAGACTTCTCCTTGAGCTTCGTGATGGTGTCGTAGATCATGTGAGTGGCACGCGGAATCATACCATCGGCTGATGACATGGTATGCGTCTTTCCAGACCCTGTTTGACCGTAACAGAAGATACACACGTTGTATCCATCAAGGGCGCTCTGGACTAGTTGAGAGATCTCGCCAAAGATCTCCTGGTTCTGAGTACCGGGGACGAAAACGCGATCGAATTCAAAGGGATAGTTCTTCCGTGTGATCTGTCCCAGACTGCTCTTCTCCTCAGGACCGGCCAGTACAATCTCGGCCGATGTCTTGTCGTCAGGGAACGACATCTTGGCCTCCTCACCCTCGCCGTTGCCAAGGGCGGGTCGCACTCGACACATGACTCGGATGTTGCCCTTGAGCTCCTGGTACTTGTTGAAGAGCACTCGACGCTCTGTCTCCTCCTTGATGAGCTTGTGCTGGGCCTCCTCGGCTGTCCGGAGGGCCTCCTGTAGTCTTGCTTCCATGCTGGCAAACGAGTCGGACTGAGCCTTGCTGTCAGACTCAAGGAACTCAACATGCGATCGCAGCGAGTTGATCTTGGCTTCTAGTGTTGTGTTGGCTGCTGATAGCTCGGCAACGTTTGTTTGCAGGCTGGTCTTCAATGTGCGTTCTCGCTCAAGATCGGCTCTAAGTCCCTCCACTTGAGAGTTGATTTCCTGCAGCTCTCGATCCTTCTTTTGTATAGCCATACCCATATCTTGATGTTCGTTGCCCATTCGAGTTCGCAGTTCCTGGACTTCGCGCTCCTTCTTTTGTCGTTCATTCTCCAGTTCTTGTTGGTATTGTCTGGTCAGGCCTTCGATCCGCTGCTTGTGGTCTCTTGTCTCTTGTTCCTTTAATCGGTCTAACTCTCGTCGGAGTTCGTCAACTGCTGCTCGATGCTGTCGCGACATGTCGTCAATGGTTTCCCGGTGCCTTCGTTCCTGGTCGTCCATTTGTCGCTGGTGGTCCCATTTCTGCTTTTCCATTTCATGACGAATCTGACGTCCTTCTTCTCTCGCTGTATCGAGATCAGACTTTAATGCGTCGTTCCTCATGTCCAGTTTCTCTCTATCGCCCTCCAATTCCTTCACTGCGAATGGGGTTAATAGCTGTGCGTCAGAGCATAGAAATCACTTACCTCGCTTCTTGGCCAGCTCAAGAGCATCATCTTGCCCCTTTCGCTCGCTGAGAGTGGTGTTTACCATCTCCTTGAGTTCTTTGAATTGAGATTCCATATCGACGACTCGGCCGTCGACATCCCAAGCTACATATGATGTCAGATTAGAATCTTTACTCAAAAAAGACTTGGTAGGAGACGGGGATTTGATGGGAGATGGAAATGTTTTGACGGGTGACAAAGACAGCGACTCTTGGAACTGATCAAGTTTGCGCTTAACCTGATCACTGCTCAGTAGCTTCGAAGGAACTGCCTAAGCTCGCTCCGATGAGGTCTGCCGAGAGGTTACCGCGGTCTTGGCGTTCTGGCTGTCTCTGCTGTGGCGTTTGGAGGGGATGTTAGAGGCCTGTGAGACAATCGATGATTGCGATGATTGACGTGTCAGAGGACGGGAAATCGCTTGATTCCCAGGGGCTTGGCCATCTTCAAGACTGAGTTGAGTAAATTTCGAAGTCAGGGAACTATCCCTGATCGTTGCCAGCGTACAATGTGGCTGCGAGTTCCTGATCTTGTTGCAGTGGAGTGAAGTGAGAGGCTGGGTGTTTTCTAGCTGAGATGTTGTCGTACCATTGCTGGGTGGTTCATCGTATCGATCCTCATTGCGGAGACTGTGTGCGGTGCGTGGCCTAGGTGCTTGGCTCTTTGATCGGGCATGTGTCGGACGTCCATTGACTCTCGATGTTTGTGCTGATGGGGCATGTCGAGTGACCTTGTTCAAGTTGCTGGATGATGCGCCAAACCGTGATTGAGCGGCCGAGGGTTGCTTGAGCTGGGAGAGTAGTTAGCCACCATCACTTCGTTGTAACCAAGAAAGCAATCAAAGATGTCTGCCACTGCTATAACTTGGCAAGGTGATCTGCCTCTCGCAGGGTGAACCTCCTTGAGAGAGTGAGGCAGATTCTTGTTGATATTGATCGCGATATCGCAGTAGACATTCAAGTCGGAATGATCAGAACTTACCCCCGAAGACATGCCCGCAAGGCTTTGAGGCTTCATATTAGATCGGGTAGCCGACGTATTAGCCGCAAGTGATGCAGGCTTTTGAGGATATTCGAGGGCGCGGTCGGAAAGAGGCTTGCGCTTTGCTTCGGATTGAGCTGCTATGTCCGAGTCAGTAGGAGCAACAACAGGCGCCTATAGGCAGCAGCAAGTTTACCTGGCTGGGGAATCTCGCGCTTGAGGTTCTTGAGGGACGCAAGCGAGCTGGCCGTCGACGCAATGCGTGCGTTGTGCTGCGACTCGCTCCATTCTGTAAGCCCTCCTCCTCCCCCTATTGACATGGACGGCGCGGGCAGCCTGCTCATCTTTGAGCTTCGAAATGACTATAACAATGTGGTCAGTGTCTATCCCGATCCGAGACATGATGTGTGAGTAGGTAAACAACGTACCGGATTCTCGTCCATGGTGAAAAGAGTGCGCCCACGGTTCAAAAACAAAGGAACCAGGATACGGACAACAAGAAGCAACGCACCGCCTGTACGAGCTGCAGTGATAGAAGGCGTCGTGAATAGAAGAAAGATAAGAGAGAAGCAGTAGCAGCAAAATGGTACACGCTCGGGCTTCACCTCATGGATGGAGCTATTATTATGGTTGATTTGCGAAGAACCAGATAAGGGATAGCTTGGTTGAACATTGGCGATGCGAAAGCGTTAAGTCCAATGTTTAGGCCACGCCGTGGTTGCCCGGGGCAATGAGTCGCACTCGACCCGCATTTTCATGGTCAGGAACCGAGTGCAGTAATTAAATGGCAAATCTTGTTATGCGGGACAACTTATAAATGAAAGGTATTTCTCTCCTATGAATTAAACGAAAGGAATTAGAGTATTTTAGACTAGGTAAGGATGTCTTTGGATTTGCCATATCCTTCCAAAAACACACTGTAGATGGGCTCTGATTGTTCTCAGGTAGGTACCTAACCTTAACTGTCAACGTTGTAGCAGATGCAAGGGTAAACAGTCAGCCACAATGGAATTGCAAGCCGAGTTGCGATAGCATTGACATGATCGAGACATCACCAAGGACCTCCATTGAATAAACTTGGCATCTGCTTGCCTCAAGTACTCGCCAGATTGTTTATTGAGCTCCTAGCAATACCTATGGAGCTCACTTCTGCTGAGTAATCCCGCCGTTCAAACCACACGTGGGGCCACATGTCACACATTCATATTCACATGTCATGACGTTCACGCAAGAGTAGATGCGCTGTCGCACAATCCATACTCCCAACGCTCCTTTATTTGCTCTTGCTAGGTTGGACTGAATCGCGTCACCCATTACTGTCCTCTCCTCTTCGTTCTTCGTCGACGTCCAAGAGTGACAATCTCCTGGGTCTCGTCTGATGTCTCGATAGCCAACCTACCTCGCACGCGATCATTTCGAAATCAAGATGGAAAAGTATAGCCAGTTCCGCGATAGAGGTTAGCAACTTGGCATTATGCCGCAATCTTCACATGCTAACGCTTCTCAGCGACGGGCATTGCGCCTTTTCTGCCCGTATCAACGCCTGTATCGACCGTTTCAACCTTCACCCACGCCGCTCTGTTCCTCTTCCGCCTCCCCTTTTTCATCGCCTACTTCCTGGGCTACTTTCTCGTCTTCCACTTCCTGCCATTTCCTGTCATCTTTAGAAAGGTCGCCCTCTGGGGCCTGATGGCCATTCCGGGAATATGGTGGGTTGATCTCCAGCTCGACGGTGTCAAGCGTGGCACCCTCGCCGACCAGCCTCGCGAGCGCTTCCCTCACCCTGGTTCCGTAATTGCCGCCAACTTCTCGAGCCCAATCGATGCCATCTATCTCGCCGCCATATTCGATCCCATCTTTACCATTTCCTATCCCGACACTCGTCAGGTGCAGCGTGTCAGCTTATTCGGTGCTGTCGTAGCTGCCCTCTCTCCCGTGCGAACCAGTCCGCCCAAGAACGCCAAACTCGTGGAAATCAAAGACCTCCTGGCCAACAACCCGGGTCAGGTTATCGTCGTCTTCCCCGAATGTGGCACTACCAACGGAAAGGCCATCCTTCCCTTGAGCCCGAGTATTCTTCAAACCCCACCCGACGTCCACATTTTCCCTGTCAGCATTCGATATACGCCCTCCGACGTCACGACTCCTGTACCTGGCAAGTGGTTTCAGTTTCTGTGGGATCTTCTATCTCGTCCGACAACGTGCATCCGTGTGCGTATTGCCGAGGGTCAGATAAACTCGTCGGCCGCGAAGACAAACGGCGCATCGACTTCCACTTCTACCGACCTACGCAATCGCAACGAGACTGGTGCTGGTATTTCTGCGGAAGAGCAGCGCGTACTTGACCGCATAGGCGAGGCCCTGGCCAGGCTCAGCCGTGTCAAGCGTGTCGGGCTCACCATGAAGGATAAGGCTGCCTTTGTGGACGCTTTGAAGGGCAAGAAATAAGCGAGTGACGGAGATACGGATTTGATGACTTCTTTTCGAGCAATGGTTAATTTAGTCCATCGAGGAATCTCCTTTTCTGAAGTGAGTTAAGTTCGGAGTTGTTCGCATTGCAGGGAGCTTGTTTGGGACATTATGCTCTTCTGTCGGCCTGATACCCACAATCATTCGTGGATGCTTATGTTTGTCTTATGCTGCTGATTTTCTTGTTGCAGTCTTTTTGAGATGCAGGCTTGGATAATCCATGTACTCGTAACTTGTTGGTAGACATGACAATCAGAGCATTTCATACATCACACATGTCACTCGCAGTCGCCAGAGAAAAGACGCCGAAGACATCAGAAAGAAAACATTGGGATATAACTTTTGACCCAGAAAATTGAAATTCGCCTTTCCCAGCCCCAGACATAACAGGAATTAGTTACAAGATTTGTCGTGATTCTCTGGCTTCCGCCCTTTAGTTGCCAAGACCGCTGTCGGTGACACAGCCCTCACTTGCGTTTCTCACAAGCTGAGCGTACTTGCTGAGCGTACCCTTGGTGTATCGGGGAGCGGGAGCCTTCCAGGCCTTGCGACGTCGAGCAACCTCCTCCTCAGGCACCACGAGGTCGATAGCTCGCTTCTCGGCATCAATGACAATGCTGTCACCGTCCTCAACTAGGGCGATAGGGCCACCCTCCATGGCCTCAGGGACGATGTGACCAATGATGAAGCCGTGAGAACCGCCAGAGAAACGACCATCAGTGAGGAGAGCAACGTCCTTTCCGAGACCGGCACCCATGATGGCGGAGGAAGGCTTCAGCATTTCAGGCATACCGGGACCACCCTTGGGACCGTCGTATCGGATGATGACGACAGTCTTCTCACCCTTCTTGATCTCGCCCGCTTCGAGGCTGGTAATAAAGTCGGGCTCGGAATCGTAAACACGGGCCTTGCCCTCGAATCGAAGACCCTCCTTACCAGTGATCTTGCCGACACAGCCTCCAGGGGCCAGCGAGCCACGGAGAATCTGAATATGACCGGTGGGCTTGATGGGGTTGCTCAGAGGTCGAATGATGGTTTGGTCCTCGGGGAAGCCAGGCAGGCTTTCGACGTTCTCCTTCATTGTCTTACCGGTAACGGTGATGCGAGATCCATCGATGATACCCTCCTTGATCAGGAACTTGTGCAGAGCAGGAGTACCACCAATCTTGTGCATGTCGGCCATAACCCACTTTCCGGAAGGCTTCAAGTCGGCAAGGAAGGGAATGCGGTCCGAAACCTTCTGGAAGTCCTCGATATCGAGCTTGATACCGACAGAGTCGGCCATGGCAATAAGATGCAGGACAGCGTTGGTGCTACCCCCGAGGATGGTGGTGACGATCATGGCGTCCTCAAAGGCCTGGCGAGTCATGATCTCACGGGGTCGGATATCTTCCTTGAGGAGGTTGCGAATAGCATCTCCAACCTTCTCACACTCTGCCTTCTTGCTGGGATCCTCAGCAGGGCTGCTGCTGCTACCGGGAAGAGTCAGGCCCAGGGTCTCAATGGCAGTGGCCATGGTGTTGGCGGTATACATGCCACCACAAGCACCACCACCAGGGCAGGCATTTCGGATGATGTCGAATCGCTGCTCCTCGGTAATCTCTCCAGTGATGTATTGACCGTAGGCCTGGAAAGCAGAGACGATATCGATGGGCTCACCACCCTTGGAGCAGCCGGGACGAATGGTTCCACCATAGACCATGATACTGGGACGGTTCACACGGCCCATGGCGATGGCAACACCAGGCATGTTCTTGTCGCAACCGGGCAAGCTGACGTTTCCATCATACCATTGACCGTTCATGACAGTCTCGATACTATCGGCGATAATCTCTCGGCTCTGGAGGGAGTATCGCATACCGGTGGTGCCCATGGAGATACCGTCAGAGACACCAATGGTGTTGAATCGGTAGGGAATGAGGCCAGCTTTGGCAACAGACTCCTTGACAATCGCAGACAAGTCCATAAGGTGCATGTTGCAAGGGTTTCCCTCGTACCATACAGAGGAAATACCGACCTGAGGCTTGTTCATGTCATCCTCAGAGAGACCGGTGGCGTAGAGCATAGCCTGGGAGGCGCCCTGGGCCTTGGGTTGGGTGATTTGGGACGAGACCTTGTTGAGCTTGTCATCGGCGGCACGGACGGAGGTAGTGGAAAAGAGACGGCTGTGAGTAGGACAGGTTAGTATTACCGACATCAATTGGTATTATAGCCCATGGTTGGCGATAGATCTATCAACATACCCATGAGCCCTCGAGAGGGGGAGAGCTCCAAGAGCTCTCGACCGCAGCAGTGACCGGGAGAGCATTGTGATGACAGTCAATTGAAGCTTCAACGACAAACACGAGAGTCACAGTGTGCGTCTGATATCACCCAGTGATCCAGTCACAAGAAAGAGGATGGAATCTGGCGAGTTTGTGAATTTCTCTGGTGGTGACTGCGATGTCGGCTCGTCTTTTTTACCCAAAATTTCCCCTTCCCTGTGACTTAGCGCTTCCCCCCAGCTGGAATGCTCCCCGCATGACAATCACGGCGTTGTGATTGGATCTTGCGGGGTTTCCCTACAGCAGCCACCTGCGTTGCCAAGTTGCTACGGGGAAAGTGTTCCAACTCCGGCTGAGGAGCTTCAAGTTCCACCATAGTCGTGCCATCAAAGGCTACGAATGCAACTTAGACGAGTTCATCCTCATTTATTCTGCCGAGTATTCCGAGATTTTGTCATATCACTAATTATTATTATGCAATGTGTTTAATTCTTTTATGAGTTGTAGAGAGCCAATGGCCAGAATTGTCTTTGCCAAGTTTTGAGAGCGACACCGGCGGATTTATTTAGTGATCCCTGCTATCTGCAACATCATCATCATCATCATCATCATACGCAAATGTCTGCGATGTACCCCGAGCCTCTCAATAGATAACGCTTTGTTCTGCTTCCCTCTATGCTACGATCCTATGATCCAGGGAATTCTCTGTGTGTCCACGGACCATGTACTGCTAATTGGTCAGTGATAAGGCTCATGAAGCTTCATGTCTGACTTACTATGAGTGGTCAAGATCTAAGCCCCCATAAACCATCGTCTTCAATCAGCCACAATGTGAGGCTTCTCGCATTAAATGACTGTTCCAATTCAATTTTCCAGGGCATCACGCTCCAGACCGTTCAATGCCTCCTTAATCGACTTCGAGATGTCCTGGATGTGCTTGAACGCAAACACCTCGAAGTGATGTCCCTCGATGTCCACCACCTTGGCAAACAAATCCTTTTCATACATATCCCACCCGAGGTTTCGCTCCTCACGGCTCATGTCCACAAGGCTTGTCTTGTTTCCGTTCATTGGCACCGGCTCTTTGGCCCGGAGCAAGACGATCCGGGGCCGGCGTCCAGCGGAGTCTCCATCCCAGACCGGGGGCGTCCACGACTGGATCATGCGGCGAGCGTCGGCCATGGCGCGGTCAGCCAGAATCTGGTTCTTGTTCTTTCCCTCGTGAGAGCCTTCGTTTGGCATGATTCTGTTCTCGCTGGAAAATTTGAGAGGGTAGATGGTGTCGACCATGAGGATGCCAATGACTTCGATGTTAGAGTCTACGTTGTCGAGTTGCTTCGCAATCTCAAGACTCAGGTGACCACCCATACTCCATCCTCCGAGGATGATTCGGATCTTCCCATCTCCGTTGCGTCGCTTGGGGAAGTCAGGCTTGTCGACAGTTTCCTTGATGTAACCACAATAGAGACGGGCCATGTCGCTAAGCCCGCCATTGAAAGGCTCTCCGCTGTGGAAGTTGGGGTTGTGAATACCGTAGACAGGACGATACAGAGTCTCCAGACAATGGTAGGAGAAAGTAGTACCGCCGCCGTCATGGATAAGGAAGACGGGTACAGCTTTGCCGGTGCGCCAGTCTGCGGGTTGGATGACCTCAGGGTTGGAGTCCATGTCGATGTTCAAGTGCTGAAAGATAATTTGTGAAATATTTTGCTTGACTTGATTCGGGATCTCTCAGTCGAGTTGATTTGTAAGAAGAAGGGTGAGGTAGGAGCTCAGTTCAATGCTCCTTTATGTATCCTCAAAATCTATCGAGCAAACGCTCTGTGTGACGAACAGTAAATAATTCGCTCAAACGGGCTGAATAACACTCTTCTTTGACGAACAGTTCGCAGAGAACAAGGTAACAACAAACAGTTCAATGGCACATAGTTGACAAACGAGTGATAACGCGGAATAAAAACGTTGTAAGCCGGTACGAGCTTGATAACGGGTCTATCGGTGTGTATCCGTGAGGGAAGCTGGCGCCATCGGGAATTACGGGGCTCCGGTCGGGGGCCGGCCGGAGAGCTTGAACAATCACATCCGAGAATTGTTTAATAAGAGAAAACACGTAGTTTACTGATATAAGACGGCGTTGTTCAATAGATTTCTCATGACTCCAGCTCGGGCACAATTTTTGGCTCTGCTAGATACCCCTGTAACCTCCAAAGGAGCAGATGCAGACTTCGCATGCTCTTACTTTTCCAATGCCTCAATACCAGGATCTCCTGGTCGCGGAATAACTTGGCCTCCTCTCTTAATCGCTGGATCTCCTCTTCTCCAAGTAAATAGACCAAGTCGTGCACCGCCATCTTGGCACCGTAGTGGGCATCCTCAACGTCAAGAGTCGCGTAACCAGCCGCCTGACCCGTTGACTCTTTTGGGATCCAGAGTACACATCCACCTCCGTGCTTGATACCTTTTGCCTCGTCCCAAGTAGCAACAGGTTGGACAAATTTAGTCCGGTATGTGTCTTCCTTGTTAGTGCGCAGGACGAGCGCATCGACGGCTTCGCGCCGCAGCATCCTCAACACATAATCTCCCATATCAGGCCGCCAAACCCTCGAACCAGCATTACCTGCTTGTGCATTCACCATCCCGCTGCGCCGAGCTGCGAGCTTACCTATGTGAGTTCGACCCTTCGGGCTTCCTAGGATATCGAGCACACTCTTGCGCGCGAGAATGTAGGCCGTAAACGGTGCTCGCCGATGCCGTCGTTCTTCAGTGGCATCGTCTTCTGTAGACTCGGTCTCTATTGCCGTCGCAGCGACTGCAGCTTCTGTTGTACTTGTTGGATCCGGTGTTCTGGGAACACTCCATGGCCTTACGTTATCTACTGCAAGAGGACCTGGCGCAAACCATGGGTTCTTCTGGTCAGGGTCTGGATGTTGCACTAATTCGAAATCCTGAAGGAAGTATCTAGGAAGAAATACGTCTGTATTCTTACACCATCGCAAGGGAGTGATCAGTGCTTCCGCTGTACACAATATTAGCTAGGGCTCGCTTTGAAATAGTCCATTGTTTACCGTATGGGTTGTTGGAGAGCTTCTTCCGGAATTGTCCTGATACCTTGGTGGGCGCACTCTTCTTTTGTCGTCGCCTCGCCTTCATCCACGCCGGATCCATCATTGGAGAGATGGGTAGCGAGCCTGATGCTGTCCCGACAGTCTTCTTATCGGGGTCGATCTTGATAGGGTTGCCGTCTGCATCTTGGCCGAGTCCCGATTCGATTTGGCGGACGAGAGTTTCCTTAGTTAGGGCAGACTTTTCATAGGAAACCCATCGTTTTTGGCTGTCAGCCAAGAGCCGGGAAGTACGCAAAGACCCGGCGCACGTCTTCGTATACCGGTTCATGGCGTATCGAGCTGTTATCGCCAGTTCATCGCGTCGTGCATGTTCTCAGGGACCAAATTTCCTGACCGGGGTCTGGTCGTTATCGATAACGCAGCAAGACCGAGCTACGTAAAGCTTCCCCCCACCATTTCCGCTTGGCCCCAGACTGTCAACATCACCACCTCATAACACTTAACAGTCATGTTTCTACGACCAAGAACATTGCGCATATTGCGCAGGGTGCCGCAGCAGCAAGTGAGAGCTTTTGGCATATCCAGTTCATCTGCGCCGCCATCAATGCCACCCGTGGCCAATATTCCCATGCCCTACATCGAGGAGTCTTCGGTGAGCTACCTTGACTATTTCGTGCCATTGCTCAGCTAACAGAGCTAGGCCGCTGGAAGGAAAACATGTTTGTCTGGAACACTTTCGAGATCGAAGCAATGACTGATGGGGTTTAGGGGATATCTTTTCCAAGCTATTACAGGTAAGTGCAAGCTCTGGCCATCATGACTCCCTATTGACATGGCCAGGAACGCATCATCTGCCTTAATGGCGAAGTCAACGATTACATGTCCGCCTCGATCGTCGCACAACTTCTTTGGCTCGAGTCCGATACCCCCGAAAAGCCGATCACAATGTACATCAACTCTCCCGGTGGCTCTGTTACCTCAGGTAGTGTCCCTCGATTACCTACCATGATGGTCGCTTACAACGAGTTTAGGAATGGCAATTTACGATACCATGACATACATCAAATCACCAGTATCAACCGTGTGTATCGGTGGTGCTGCATCGATGGCCGCCATCCTTCTCGCAGGAGGTGAAGCCGGCAAGCGATTCTCGCTCCCTCACAGCTCCATCATGATCCACCAACCACTAGGTGGAACTCGAGGCCAGGCATCAGATATCATGATCTACGCGAATCAGATACAGAGGACCAGGGAACAGTCCAACAGGATCATGCAATACCATCTCAACAAGGCGAAGGGGCATGAGAAGTATTCGTTGGAAGAGATCAACGACCTAATGGAGCGGGACAAATATTTGTCTCCAGAAGAAGCCCTAGATTTGGGTGTTATCGACGAGATTCTGACCAAACGCCCCGATTCGGAGCAGGAGAAGAAGGAGGGCGAGTCTGATACACCCAAGACAAGCTAGAGGCGCAGTTCATGGGGTTGAAAGATGTAAATTCAAGAGAGAGCGGTGTTTAACGTATCGCTGGAGTAGGACAGACGGTGTACTTCTGCCTCTCACCCGGGTGTTGAGTTGAGGTTTGTACAATACATGGTGGATTATACAGCAATAGCTGGCACTTTTCCCACTTGCGATAATATGATATCCAGGGCTTATTTGGCAGAAAAAAGGTCTAGATCAGTTAGTTTCTTATGTCTTCTGGTCGAATCCTTGTTTAAGCAGTTTCGTCTCGATGAGTTCAGTACCCTAGAGTGCATGAGGTGCGCTGGCGTCTATACCAAGAAGTTCCATACCTAAATTAACACATGTGAGAATTTTTATATGTAAACTTGGCGTATTCTCTGATTGTGATTTGTTATTTCTCTAGGTACTTGATGCCAATGGATGAAACCTCAATAGTCGGTATGCAGGTCCAGAGTGTGGCTTGACGTCACGCCTCTTTTAATCTAAACCCCCCACCAAAGATGCCCCGCGTGCCCCTCCATGATGGCAGTATGAACAGGAGAAGTTTGGAGAACCCTTAAATCTGAGGACGATCAGCAAAAAGAAAAAGTCAACCTACACAGTTTCACTCAAACGTTTCCTCTTGTGCGACACTTTGACTTCAACATGGAGCACGACACCAAGACCCGTATGTGCTCTGCGACTTTGCGATCAACTGCGGCTGACCTCACCAACAGCCCAATACCGTACTAGCGACCCCAACTCGTTCGCTAGTGAATCAGTTCGCAAGCGATGGCCCGTGATTCTCGTGAGATAGACGAATATGCCTCATGCGCGACAATCGCTGACTTCAGAGTAGACCCAAGGCATCGACGATGTTTACCGCGCCGTCAACAAGACCTCCGACCCCGAGAAACTAGCTGAGGGCAAGAAGATCATTGAGCAGCTGGCTGGTCTTAAATATGAGGTTGAGCACGACCGCAAGCTTGCGTATGATATACCTTATTGCCTATTAAGGATTCCAGACTGACCTCTTCAGCCCCCTCCTCGACGATGGATTCACCGATGAGGTTGAGGCTTACAACAAGGAGATCGAAGCTCTTGGCCCCGATGCCCACTGGTACGATGTGCCATGGCTCTTCTCCGAGTGCTACCTGTATAGGTATGCAGCATGCGATTTCTAGTCCAGAAACAGAAACTTACGGTTTGTAGACGCATCAGCAGCATATTCCGTCTCACTCAGCACTGGAAATCCTACGACCTCTTCGCCCGACAAAAGATGGATACCTTCCGATCATCACGGCCAGCCGTTCTAGAGCTGGCCAGCAACTACAAGCAGTTGGTCCAGCAACTCCGCGCCGACAAGGATTCAACTCACGACCCCAACGCCGAGAAGATTCTCTTCCAAGAGATGTTCGAGATCTGCCTTTGGGGCAACGCCACTGACTTGTCCCTGCTCACCAACCTGACATACGAGGACATCCAGAAACTCCAGGGCGCCGAGGCCCGCAAGGCAGCCGAGAAGAACATTTTAGTCAACGATCTTCCCAGGGCATATGAGATTCTCAAGAAGGCACAAGCCGACGGCAAGAAGGAGCGTCGTGTTGATATTGTTCTCGACAACGCTGGCTTCGAGTTGTACGTCGATATGATCCTGGCTGGCTACCTTCTTTCGTCTGGTCTTGCCACTCAAATCGTTCTGCGGCCCAAGTCCATCCCCTGGTTTGTGTCCGACGTAGTTCCCAGCGATTTTAGCGGTCTGCTCAACGCCGTTGCCAATCCTCGCGCTCTTTACGACACCCCCTCGGAAGATGAAGAGCTCCAGGGCAAGAAGCCAGAACCTCTCTCTGAAGAAGCCGAGGCGGACCTTAAGTTCCTTTTCCAGGAATGGGCCACGTTCCATTCCGAAGGCCAGCTCATTCTCCGACCCAACAGATACTGGACTGCCGGTGGCAGCTTCTGGCGACTGCCCGCCGAAAACCCCGAACTGCACGAGGAGCTCAAGCCTGCCGAGCTTGTCATCTTTAAGGGCGATTTGAACTATCGCAAGCTCACTGCTGATGTAAGTTATTCTCGCCCATTTATAGAACTTGCTAACATGGAATAGGCTGCCTGGCCTGCTACCACGCCTTTTACTGAGGCTCTGGGTCCTCTGGGTCCCACTTCTGGCGTCAACGTATTGACTTTACGGACATGCAAGGCTGACGTTGTCGTTGGCCTTCCTGAAGGTAAAGATGAGGAGTTGAGACAGCTCGAGGGCGGCGGCGGCGACTCCGGTGCCCGAAAATGGGCGTGGAATGGCAAGTGGGCTGTTGTGTGTCTTTCTGAGGGCCATTAAAGAAAGCAATCATGACCGGTGGTGATTCCAGGCTTGTTTCTTGTTGATATAATGAGGTGATAGATGTGAATAGACGTACAAATGACACGATAGATGAACAATCGAACATCCTCATGACTTCTGGTTCTGTGCGTACCTAACTATCGTTTCTATATCAGATAGGAGTTCGGCACGGTAGAGCAGTTGGAAGGGAGGAAAGTTAAGAGCAACAATAGTGTAAAATTGAACAAGAGCAATTTCTCCTACTAGAAATCGGATCATCAGGTTGCAGCCATACGTCCCAAGAGTTTAGGGGCTTCAATTTTGCGCCATCCCAACCGCCCAAACAACAGAGAACGACCTCAAACAGTAGCCGATTATCACTATTCACCAATAATATCTATTTATCGCCAGGCTTGACCTCATTCGCCTTGGTGTCATTCGCTTCTTCCGAAGGCTTTCTCTCTCGCTTCGCTTCTATCTGCGCCAGAATGTCGGCATGGAGGGAGGAGGGCGTGTGAGCACCATTATTGCGAACGCGGTCCTATTCTGAGTGATTAGTATCACTTCGATATGTCAAGACCGGATTTGCTACCTGATCAGGCTGAAGACGGCCATCGCTGCGATGGTATGGACATGCTTCGGCATTAGGTCGTGCGGCGAAACATTCATGTTTTGAGACAAGAGACTGAGGAGCTTGATTTGTATCGTCAGTGTGAAAGCGGCAAGAGGTAGACGGGAGAAACGAACGATTTGCAGTGCCCTGTAGGGGGCCTTCGCCTTTAGCAGTAGGGGAAGAGGCTTCCCACTGGCCGAGAACTTCTCGAGTAGGCATTTTGAGTAGAATGAAAGTATTACCGTTATTTTAGGCAAGAAACGGTAGTAGGAAATAACTTGGATAGGGTATTGCAGATGGAAGTTGATGTTTGGCTCGAGGTCCCGAGAGCTGAGGTCATGATAAGGTCTGGTCAAGTGGTAATACCGTAGATTCTAGACCTGACGTCATATGAATGCACGAAATGCTCTCAAAATGCAAGAAGGAATCTGTAGAGTTATGGCATGCATTGCGGTTGCACGAGTGTGAAGAAGCGCAAGTATTATCCTATTGGCTGTGGTGGTGTAAGTTGAGTTATTGGGAGTTTTATGTTAATAGCGGGACTAAACAGAGTTAGACAGGACACGCTATCAATATATCAGCATCTATGTCCAAGTATAGTTTATTGTTAATATAGAACCTTCAATACTCATTTACGAAGTACTTCAGTCTTGAGCATGTCAAGAAAGGGTGGCATAAAAAGACAATCGAGACTACTCCAGCCGCTCGCTTTTCTAGATGCAGTAACTTGCAGCTTAGAGGACACATCTTAATCGAAACTACCCTAGAAAAAGAATAAAAAATCAGAAATGATTTCGTGTCTGTTATTAAAACGCTTTTACTTTTGGTTAAAGGCTCTTGCTATGTAAATCATCAAGCTGTGTAGGTATCTTTTTTTGCTACCATACCTAACCTTGGCCCCGCAAAGGATCTCGCGTCAGGTGACGGCACTTGAATTGATAACCTGCCTTATACAACCAACTCGAATCCTATATATTACTCGCTCGTCACTGCCAGCCTCCAGGGGCGCAATGGAGAACAGAGGCGGAAGACCTTTGTTTCCTCGTCTTCCAAGCGACATGTCTCCCTTGGGTCACAGCGCATTCAGTACCCGGCCTGCGACTTCAGCAAGGAGACACGCGCGCTCACGCGAGGGATGCTTGACTTGCAAGTACGTCTAGATTTCTTCGATATAATGATGAGACTAACTACCTTTGTAGAAGGCGCAAAGTAAAATGTGACGAGCAAAGGCCGCGATGCTCTCATTGTGAGAGGCTTAATATGGAGTGCAAATGGCGGCCCCAGCCACGACCAGGAGTTCAAAGAAGACAAGCATCGACTGCCGATACAGCAGATCAGAATCCACGCCAGAATCTATCACCTGCAGCCGAGACGTCACCAGGGAACTCGGCCTTTCAACCGGGGCACGCAGTGGATGAGGTGTTTGATTATGCGAGCTTCATGTGGGACTATGGCGATTTCTGGCAGCAACCTTCGTCGGAACTGAGTCAGAATCCAGGATTAGAAGCACACATGCTAGTATGTTTGAGCCTCAATGGGGCTTCCTGTTACTGACACAACTAAGGCTGCCCATTCACAAATCACGTTTCCAGACAGAACAGCCTTTGCAACACCACTACCAGTGCCTTCGCTGGCGCGAAGCAATGATAGCCAAGAAAGGGATAGTATTTCCCAAGGAGATGCAAGCGAAAAGCTGTTAGAATTCTTCGCCAGTTCTGTCAATCCTCCCATAATCGCAGAGGTCGAGACTCAAAAGAAATGGCTTTCAATGCGACAAGTTGTGGTCGAGATGGCCAATGTTTGCCCTATGGTCCGACACGCAATCATGGCTTTCTCGAACCTCCTCCTTTCGAGAAGAGATGGAACATGGACCATGGGCGAAGAAAATCACTACCAGCAGGGCGCCACAGAAGTTGCGAGTCATGATGAGAAGTCCATGCCTGACCACAGCCCTGGCCGCGAATACCTACTTGCTGCGTTGTTCTTCCTCAGTTATATTGATATCCTCGAGAGTCGTCTCGACGCCGCGCATTCCAACCTGAAGCGTGCATACTTGCTATTCCAAGGCAGCAATAAGAGCAGCCTGACGGCAGTGGAAAAGCAGTTGCTTCTTTGGATCAGGCTTCTTGATGGACGAGCAGTATCAGCGGGGGGTGATGGCCTGTTCCTGACCAAGGATGATGAAGTTCTTTTGGTGGAAGCATCCCCTGCGAGTTTCGATGGAGATCCCGATGAGGTTTCTAAAAACGACCCCACTGATGATATTGAGGATGTGCTTTTCCAAGTCCTGTACCAGCCCGGGGTCGTGTTTTACCAGAAAGTCCAAAGCTTCATGGGCAGAATCTCCAAGATTGATCCATGGCACCGTTCTCGCGGCACAGTTGAGGATGAGATTGAGGTGATGAACACGGGTGCCGTGATAGCAGCCGATTTGCGGACTTTGTACGAACAGCGCCCGCCACTCATGGATTATGCCGTAGCAGGCAAGCTGACGGAGCCGCACGTCTCGAAACATCTGGCTTTTGTCATCACTCGGGCATTCCGAACGTACCTATCAAATTATTACGCCAGTAAGATCCATCTCCATCGCGTTGCTTACAAGAGCCTGCCTTTAACCAAGGAGGCATCCGAAGCTCTGGACCAGATCCGGAAGCTTGCTCGCCAAATCGTGGCGGATCTGGACCTTGAAGATACACTTCCCATCAATATGCTGTGGCCGCTATTGATGCTGGGTGTGGAAGAACAGGATGCAGTCGAGAAGGCTTGGATCAAAACCCAGATCCTCAGGATGGAGAAAGTTGCTGGCAATGCTCGCATCACAGCTCAAGTGCTGGAGGAGGTTCAAGCTCGACAAGACGCAGCCAAGACACGGATGGATATCCGGGCCGTGATGCACGCGGTTTTCAACTCGTGCTTTGCCATTGTCTAAGTTCAAGAATATGGCTTGGTAGCCTGGTTTTGGTCCAAAAGAGTGACCTGATTCCCGTAATAGGTCTCTGCCAACAGCGGGTAAAAGGATGCTTGTCAACCCTGTAGTGACTGCAAAGTTGACAACCCACTCGGCTCGGGCAAGACATCAGTTTCGCGACTGGACAATCCATCAACCACCCTCCGGTTGATGTTCATCCCGATGCTCCACTCACACTCATCGTACCGATCGGATGTAGTGGTCTCCAACTTCCCCGCATGAAGCCATAGTGGACCAAGTTGGAGATATCCTCTTGGTGTTGGACCACAGATACAGACATATCAGTCTTCTACGAATCGCTACATCGGGTTATGAGACGGTGGGATCTTGAGTCCGAGTGGAGGAACTAATGACGGCCCCCACGAAGTGTAAGCTGGGTATAGAACAAAAGCCTATGAACAGCCTTCGCGGCAATTCATAGTTTCCTTATTCATTTGTTTCAGTACTTTGTCATAAACATTTCACTGATTTGAAACTGTCGTATGCTCTATCCTACACTGCTTTATTCAAGATGGGCTCAATCTCAACGATAAAGGGCAAGGCGTTCCCTCCAGGAATCCATGTTCCCTCTTTGACTTGGTTTGGTAGCGATGCCAACCAAGAGATCGACTGGGACATACAAAGGAAGCACATAGAGTTTCTAGTGAGCTCTGACCTTGACGGGAGTAAGCGCACCTTGTGCCATTCATCGGTCTGAAACTGATATGTCGCAGTCGTTATCGCTGGAACAAATGGAGAAGCAGTCACACTCTCAGCCGCCGAAAAATCACAACTGGTGCGAACGACACGCGAGATTGCAGCTTCACTCGGTCGCCCCGACATCACAATCACGCTTGGTACCTCGTCACAAACCACGCGGGATGCCATCAACGAGACACGACTGGCAAAGGATGCGGGCGCTGACTTTGTGCTTGTCCTAACGCCTAGCTACTTTCACTTTGCCATGACACAAGATGCGATCGTAGCATTCTTTGAAGAGCTAGCCGATGCAAGCCCCATTCCTGTTGTCATCTACAATTTCCCTGGAGTTGTTGCCGGTCTTGATGTGAACTCAGAAATGCTGGAGCACCTGGCTCAGCACCCCAACATTGTAGGCGTCAAGCTTACATGTGGTGGAATCGCCAAGGTTGCGCGCGTGGCAGCCCAGTTCAAGCCTGAGGACTTTTCTGCACTCGCTGGTCAGAGCGATTGGCTTGTTCCCGCCCTGGCTGTGGGTGCGATGGGTACCGTCACCGGAGTTGCGAACCTGTATCCCAAGACGTGTCTGAGGATGTATGATCTGTACAAGGCTGGGAAGACAAAAGAGGCTGAGGCTGCACAGCTGGAACTGGCCAAGATGGAATGGGGGTTTGCCAAGGGCGGCATTAACGGTACTAAGTGGGTTGTAGCCAAGCTACGAGGATATCCACTCGACAGCTGTCATTGCCGGAGACCGTATCCCAAGTATGAGGATGAGAGCAAGCAGGGCTGGATTCTCAAGGTCGTGGAGCCCCTCTCAGCTGTTGAGTCAAGTTTGGGCAAGCGAGCAACAGGCATCTAAGAAGAGCCCCTATTACCATACAAGTATGAGTCTCGATCAATACCAAAACAAGACATTCTTTCTTCAGATGCATCAAGATGTGATCAAGGCGAAGCTCCTATCTTGGCACTTGTGAGCTCTTAATCACGAGTTCTTATCATATTGCTGAAATCACTCCAAGGTCAATTTAATACAGATCGTCGGTCTCTAATAGCCCGACGGTCATCCCCCGCATCAATCATCCTCCAATCGCCTCTGCCGCTCGCTTCGGCTCGCTAGTCGGGTCTCAGAGTCTCGTGTTTTCCAGGGACTGCAGATTCATGGCGGAATCCCTGCAAGGATTGGGGCCATGACCTCAGTCTCGTCCTCTCCACGCCAACCCCGGATTTTGTTTGTTTCCCCACGCACACTCACTCCGCTTATACCCCAGTTCGAGTGACAAGCTCCAGAATGGAAATGGAGAGACGTTTGGATATATATCCGGGGTAGTCTCCCCAAGGATCGTCTGTTTCGATGTTGGTAAACTCCTGGGAGCTCTGTTCAAGAGATATCTCTACTCGTAGCTCTTGATATAAGTCAGCGACAACAGAAAAATCATCATGGGTGGCTTCCGCGCTGTAGAAGATCGCCCAACGCCAAAGGAAGTGTATAACTGGCGTCTCTACACCGAAGCAACCATCATTGCCACAGGATCTCTGCTGTGAGTCTTGCATGAAAGAACGAAGGTAAAGCCACACTTCTGATCATAAGCGCAGTTTTGGCTATGATTCTGCCTTTATAGGCACTACAATTGCGCGTGACAGTTTCAAGCGCGACTTTGACATTCAGGCGGACGAGTCGGCGGATATCTCGAGTAATATCACTGCCACATTCCAGGCCGGTGCCTTCTTCGGCGCCATTATTTGCTTTCTGGGTATGTTGCAGTGCAGAACGCATTAGAAGACAAGGAAGCTGATCAAGTATTCTTGGGGCAGTTACTGAAAAGATTGGCCGCAAGTGGGCTCTTCAGGCCAATGTCGTCCTTTTCCTTATTGGCGCCATTCTTATGACGGCTGCCACTCACCAGCTTTCGTATATCTGTAGGCAACTCCTTGGAATAGACGTCAAAGGTTATCTAACACCTTCAGATGCCGGACGCGCCCTTACGGGTATCGCATGCGGTGCCATCACCGCCACAGTCCCCAGTTACATCGCAGAGCTCTCCATCGTTTCGATCCGCGGTATCTTGACTGGCCTGTTCGAAGTCGCCTACCAGATCGGTTCTCTCGTCGGCTTCTGGATTAACTATGGCATCAATCAGAACATGAATCCTTCTTCCGCGACGGCCTGGCGCGTGCCAATGGCTGTTCAAATTGCTCCCGCTGGTGTTCTCTTCATCGGTGGATTCTTTCTTCATGAAAGTCCTCTGTGGTTAATGCGCAAGAACCGCGAGGAGGACGCGACCAAGGCTCTAGAGAGCCTCCGCAAGCTCCCTCGTGATCACAAATGTAAGTAAAGCCGATAATTACAAGGACGACACTAATGACTGTATGCTAGACCTCCAGGAAGATCTCAGCATGATCCGAAGCCGTCTCGCTGATGAAGCACTGGTTGCCAGCAAGTATGGAACTGGACCATGGGCCTTTTTCCGGGGTGCTCTCTCTGAGCTATCTCGCAAAGGCATGCGCAACCGTGTTTGGCTTGTGTTTTGCTCTTTTTCTTTACAGAACATGTCTGGCGCTGCTGGTAAGTTCAACGACAGCCATCTTGTGAAACAGAGTTAACATACTTACAGCCATCAACTACTATTCACCTACTCTGTTTGGTTCACTTGGTATTCAGGACGTTGCTCTTTATACAGGCATATACGGCCTGGTTAAGGGTTTGTTTGAAGGATACTTGCGTCTGCTGGGTTCGCTAACTGTCTCGTAGCTGTTGCGTCTATCATTTTCTACGGTGCGCTTATTGACATATGGGGACGACGAAACCCTACCATTATCTCATCCGCCATATGTTCTACCTGTCTTTGGATTGTGGGAGCCTATGTCAAGATCGGCCATCCTGCGAGCATCATTGCCGAAGGTAGAGAGCTTTCGCCTTCGACGGCTGCTGGCGGCAAGGCTGCTACGGCTATGATTATGATATACTCTGTCTTGTAGGTTCATCTAGTCGTGAACCTCATATCTTGTTTATTAACTCTGCTCTAGTTGGTCTTTCGGTCTAAATGGTATCCCCTGGATTGTCTCGGCTGAGATTTTCCCTGGCGCTCTTCGCACCTTGACGGGAACATATGCTGCTTGCGTCCAATGGTACATCTGCGCGATGGTCTCTTTATAGAATGGAAACTTACTTTGCTTGGCAGGCTTATTCAATTCGCCATCACCAAGGCTCTCCCTTACATATTCGAGTCTTTCGGCTACGGCACCTGGTTCTTCTTTGCATGCTGGATGATGATAGCCACCGTTTGGGCAATTATATTCTTACCAGAGACGAAAGGCAAGACACTTGAAGAGATGGACGTCATGTTTGGATATGTTCATGATAGGGCTCCTAGCGATCACGACGACATGGTCAAAGCAGGTGCCAGGACATCAGTGGCTGAACATTCTGAAGAGAGAGCCTGAATAGCGAAAGCTAGGTGTTTACATATCTTCTGCAATCCCAACCACCTAATCTTCCGGGATATCTCCTCCGTTTTCGATTCGTCCACACGGACCGTTGCTAATAAATTGGCGATCTCTGGCGCCCGCAGACGTGTTGAACGATGTACCAAAGGAATCATCGGGGTTGCACGATTGAGCAATAACGAGCTCGCATCTACCAAAGAAATGCGACCAGATGCAATTTCTGGTTTCCTGGCAAGCCACACAACAGTCGTAGGGGTTGAAAGCAAAGATGCCCACTTGAATTTGGTTCCTTGAGCCGCCATAGTTGACTTGAGCAATGCGATGGCCACCGTTGGCAGTGCTTATCAGGTTGTTAGTAGCACAGGCGGCATAGAATGTTGCAGTCGGAGCGGTTGTGGTGGTTGTGACTAAGTTGTGATTAGCAGCTACACAAGTAATGAGGACAGAATGTAATACCGCCACTTATTATGATATCAAAATCTGCTTCTGTTATCGTAGTGACTCCGGTGTAGGTAGAATACAAGGTCGAATTCACAGCCGTAAACACACTCGATGTAATCGTAAGCGTTGTAGATATGGTGGCGTTGACAATCGAGACGAATGGTGCAACTGACACAGTACTTGTAGGACGGGGAAAAGGGCATTTACTCGTCTGAGTTTTGGTACTGGTAACCAAGGTGTAGATGGCTTGGGTGCAATGGATAGACTGGTGTTGGTTGCGAAGCAAATTCGGTATGCATCTCTTTTTGTGTGCAGAATGAGCATTATCAGAGCTGGGCACGTCACGCTTTCTAGCCACGTAACCAGACTGGGAAGCGATGGGAACGAATCCAAGAGATGGCGGCAGTGTTGCGGTAGGTTTGATAGTCGCAACAAATGTCCTGGGTACCGTGGACGTGACGGTAGTCGAAATAGTTTCTGTCTGAGAAGTGGTTGCTATGACAGAGTCAGTTCTTATATCTCGACGCCTGCCCAGGACATAAATACCGTTGCTTGTAAAGATAGCCGAGTCTATGACTCGCCGAGAGGCAATCGACGTCGAAATCACAGTAGTCGTATTGGTGTAGGTAAAGACTTCCGGAGCGACTGTCACGACATTTGGAGGACAGGAAGTCGTTGCTAATACTCTTATCGTGCCATGGAGCGTCAAGGTCGACGACGGGACAATCTTCTTCCACTTGTACCCATACCAAGTCACACATGTATGGGAAACAACAAGAGAATTGTGAGCGAGGGCAACGCCTTGTAGAGCGTACAATACGATGCTCAAACGCATCTTGGCAGAATTGTGTCAACTGAAGCGACTGAGCATAAGCAATAGAATCTGCGGGAGACGAGTATGTGGCCAGTTGAACTATTATTACGAGCAACGCCTGACCTGAGCGCGGTCATATTTACTCTTTCACGTTTGATTCGAATTGACTTTTAATAATAAGGCCAGGCTCGGTGGCTCTAGACGGAGTGTTTCGAAGGTAAACGGTTCAACATAACTTACATCTCGAAGTATAAGTGACGCGTCTTCTTGGTAATTCTTCTTCTACTCTCTCAATTTGACGGCTGTAGGCACGAGCAGTTTACCAGTCTACCACAATACGCTTGTTCTAAAAAAGTATTCAGGAATATTCATGTAAGCTTACGACAGCTGTTCGCTTTGTTTGGGCATCATATTGCCGACCATACATCACGGCTTCCATCCAGTAGATTTCTCAACCGTGTCGTGATGCTAACGCGAAAAAAATAGCCTTTCTAATCTAAATTAAAAAATTTGCATTTTTTTAGATTGCATGCTGTGTTTGTAGACAAACTGAACGTCAGATGGGCCGAACAGCAAGTCTAAAGCATAAAGTGAATTGGTCATGAATGTCATTCTGGCCCTCCACAATGGCCTTTCAGCCTTTTAAGGAAGTGTAGAACAACCAGAAGCAAACAAAGACAGCTTTATGATCAACGGGTATTTTGTGTATCATTTTAGGCACCTTTGTGCAGAACATGGCTGTGGTGGACAGCCCTCTGTTGGTACAACAAAGAACAAAGAAGACCCGTCATGTTAAAGCACAAGTCTGGAGTTCAGCAGCAACTAGTCACCTGAGTATTTGTTCGATATGTGAGACCTACTGTGATCTAATAAAAGAAACAATGGTCTTGAAGAAAGCAGTATATATAATTCAAAATACAAATGCGCCCGTCAACGAGTTCGCCCATGTGTAAGTAATATCGCAACCCGCACACAACGAAGACCAGAGCCGACAGACGAACGGACAAGTTGCAATGGACTATTGGCCAACTCAATACACTGGAGTCTCCCAATATGAACTTCAGCCTACTATGCAGACTATCAATCCAGCTCTGCTCATGCACCAGGCTTCCAACGCGCCGTCGTACTTGGACAGACCGTCAAGTTCCGTCAGCGCAACTCGTCTAGTTCAACCATCGCAAGATAGTCCACCGACGCCTTCACCATACTCTAACAGCGGAAGAGAGGATCTATGGATGGGTAGTGTAGGCTTCACGCATCGCTTCACCAGAGACAGCTTGGGCTATAGCCAAATGAACCGGGACACATCTTTTACATATGAAACTGCACCGTTGGAGCCACTCTTTGGTAGCACAGAGCCTCTGCAGCAGTTGCCTTCTCCCGCTATTGAGCAAAACCGAATATCCTCAGTAGACAAAATGGGAGGTGACTTGTCGTGGCTACTTGGACAACCACAATCAGGATGGGTTGAAAGACCTATTAGGGTTATATGTAATGGGGAAGAAAGACTCTTGACACAAAAGTTTTATATAAAACGGGGCTTTAGAGACCGAGGGATTCGTCGTTGAATAGTCTTCCGGTGGATTGGTGTGGTGCACGAGTAAAGGCTCGCATTGTATTACTAGGGTAGCGGTTATAAATCTCAAAGACTTTTGGTTCATAACTCAGGACAGGATGTGTCACAATGCCGTTAACAACAGCGACGGAGCCGGTGATGGAGACGTCCTTTCGGCCGAGCACGCCGTTGAGGGCTGCTAGCTCATCTCATGCCGATCTTTCTCGTCATGGCCGGCAGGCCCTTGGAGAGGATGCCGACGCCATGGATATTGGTGTTTCAGAGTCACAAGCTAGTCCAAGTCGCAGGCAGAGACATGTTTCGAGTCAGTTGCCATCCGATATACAACAGTGACTGACTCGAGTTCCTCGGCCACCTTGCCAAGAGTTGGAACTCTTGTGAAATAGGTATCCGTAACTACCTAAGGAGAACGAACCCCTAGGGCATCAACGCTATGGATTCTCTAGGCGGCAAAGCCATATATGTAGGGATATCTGATACTGACCGCTGCTCAGCTGAGCTGCGAGCGAGATTTGGGTAACCAGCCACGCGTCCAGCAAGTCATCCTAGGGCTACCGTAAGTGGTGGGAGGCCCCTTTCAACGATCTACACAGAATTGACTCTCTATCTATGGTAGTGTCCTAAAAGATTGTGGTTTAGAGACAAGGAGGATGAAAAGCTCCGATGTTACAAGCAACTTGTAGAAACCCCAGAATGTATGTAACCACAGCTCCAAGTCGACGAGACGAGACGAGACGAGACGAGACAAGACCCCTTTTCCCACTTTCCAAATGGTTCGTTCGCCTTATTATTTCTGGAACGCGCGCCCGCTTAAGCCTGGGGCGTTGGTTGGGCTTTAATCGCTTCTGTACTGTAGAAACCTAAACTAAACTAACGTAAGCCAGGATCTACAGAATAGAGTTTGGACTTATTCTCGACACTTTACTTATTGGGGAAGCGCCGCGCCCTGGCAAGCCCGGGGGCTTTTCTCGAAAGAGCCAATTTGGGAACCTGTTTCCGATGGTGGAAAATGGGAGTCGGTCTTTTCGATCGAGAGAGAGTTGTGTTACCTTGTGTTGTGTATTCTTAGCTTAACTTAGTACCTAGGATCCCTTTCTGTTGTGGTATTCACAGTCAGTTCCGTCGTTTGAGAGTTACAAGACGCCTTGACCACTCATCTACGGTACACTACGCTGAATCTTGAGCTCGACCGTTAAAAGCAAGACAGACGAATGGATGCCAGAGGCATAAAGTTTCTTTTCGAAATGGATATAACTAGGCGCTATTTCACTCTCTGTTGGAGGCCAGAATCCAAAGTCTGGAACGCATAGCGTAATTCACAGCAGTACCGCACCAACTTATATGACCAACACCACACACCCTACGACTGACTGACTATGCGATCTATCCTCCCACTCTCAACTCCTCCACCCGAATCATGTGCCTTTACTCGACCTTCAACATACCAAGCTTCGGCCGATGTCATCCCCTTGCTCGTTGACGATACATACCACCTCTTTCATCTCAGTACGCCGCCTGCAGCAAAGCACCATCCTCAGCGCCTGAGATCATCATGGTCACGTCTTCGGTCTACGAACTTGCTCGAGTGGGAACGAGACGCAGAGCCCGTGCTAAGTCCGGGAGACTCGGGCCTCGACGCTGATGCCGACGGCGCCTGGACGGGATCTGCGGTACTTGACCCAGACGGCAACATGAACATCTTCTATACCGGCTTCAATCTGTCGCAAAACGGTCGACAAACGATACTTCGTACAAGAGCGTATGATCGCCAGGGGTCAAGATTCGAAAAGCCTTCAACTCCCATCACTATCCTAGGCCAAGGACTCGACAGGTTCGAGGAGATTGACTTTCGCGACCCTTTTGTCTTTTACAACCGCGCCGAAGACCAATACTGGATGCTCGTAGCTACTCGCCTCGTCAATGGACCGTACTGGAGTCGTGGGTGCATCGCCCTGTTGACTTCGCTAGACTTGGACGAGTGGACGGTAGCTTCTGAGCCTCTGTATGCCCCCAACGATGTCTTCTGCCCGGAATGTCCGGAGCTGTTCACATTGCCGAATGGCAAATGGTACCTCGTCTACTCACGTTTTCACGCACCAAACGCAGGTACAGTGTATCGCATTGCTGATACCCCGTACGGTCCGTTCCGAGTGCCCCGAGATGGATCTCACGGACGACTAGACGGGCGACGCTGGTACGCAGCTAGATCCTGTCCAAAGGCAGGGAACCCCGACAAGAGGGTCTGCTTCGGCTGGATCGGAGACTACGCAGACGACGAACACAAGTGGCTCTGGGGAGGTGATCTTGGTATTACTAGGGTTATTTGGGCAGACACCAACGCATGCTTGCGCGTTGACGCCTCGCAGGAGTTTAGAAGTTACGTATGGAGAGCCTCCAAGCCTGTCTCGCCGAGCAACGCCGCCCCAAGCCTGTACCTCTGCTCTCTCGGGACAACAGCGACTCACTTCCCCGAGCTAGGATCTGCTGGGTGGAAGCGAGACCTCGTGGTGGATTTCAAGATCGCAGCTTGCGATGCCCACACCTTTGGAGTGATGCTCCAGACTGATAACTCGGGCAAAGGGCACCGTCTTCAGTTTACCCCCCAAGGAAACGGCTTCTTCTCCGTCGCCCTGATAACCGACTTTCCACCGCTCGACGACTTCTGGGCAGACCAGTACTGCATCGATATCCCCCGACCTGTCGACGGTCCCGAACTAGTACGACACGACAACGTCAGTCTTGTCGATGGCGTCTTCCTTTTCCTTAGAGGTCAGCTCGTGGAAGTCTTCTGCGGAGGGCGGGCCTTGAGCTTTCGATTACCTATGCCGGCAAATGGGATAGCGGATGGCCAAGACGGCGTCCGCAGACTGGGGTGGTTTGTCGAAGACGGCATGGTTGATTTAATCGACATGAGCATGCGGCATTCGCTAAGTGTCAATGACGGCTCAGTTGAGTCGGACAACGGACTCGAAGAGGCCGAATAGTTCTTTTATTAACCATGTGGCCGCAAAGCCCTCCTACTACAGATACTTCAACCTAGGTCCTCCTGTGGCATCATGGGGTTAGGCTGGATCACTAGGCCGCTGAGGAGATCATACGGGCCCGACGCACCCGCAGCTAGATCCCAGTCGCCAAAGTCTGTGTATTCGTATACGTCAGAGGCATAGTTCCCTGACATTGGGCCAACTTTGCTGTTGAACGGCTCGTTTGTGTTGACTGCAAGAGAGTGCTCTAGGCCGCGCAATATGGCACCCTCGAGGCGGTTGACAGCATATTGCATAGGTTGGTGGCTTTTGCTCATCATTCTGAGATTCCAAAGATATGAGTTGAGCGTCTCCTGCCAGAAATGCCTCTCCTGCGAGGATAGGGAGGTGACAAGCAGCAACGTTGTGAAAGAGCCGAGGAGCGAGAAGAGGTAGGGAGACGTAAAGTACCAAAACGCCTCGAGATGGTCGGGTCTCAGGCTTATCACAAAGCTGATGGCACTCTGGGCGGTTTGAAGAGCAATCTGGCGAATGCTGGAGAGGACGCGTTCGTCAGTACAGCGCGGCGGAAGGGCTGTAGATCGGATCAAGCGGCGGAGAAGGGTCATGACGACGCCATAGTAGGAGAAGTGCAGATATCCGTGAAAGCACAGCTTGCGTTGGTAAATGACATTCATCTGTAGAGCTGGGGGGATGTTGTGATACCAGTTGGTCAGCATCTCCAAGAGCGGACGGGCCTTTTCGAAGAGGACAACGGTATCCTGCTCGCGACAGGTGCGAGCCGTGTAAAAGCCTGAGTAGACAACGGACAGAATCTGGGTCAAGCGGACCATCTGTATGAACTGTGTCATGCCGGTGGAATAGATAGATCTCCGGTCATCATCGGAGCCGGAGCCAGATACAGAGACGGAGCTGGATACGGAGCCCGTGGTAGAAGCAGCGGTCGGGCCTTCGCTGTCAAAATCGGAAAAGTCAGTAGGACTAAGATCACCAACGGTCCAGTCGTCATCGTGAATATGCACAGGGCGGCCGTAAGCCAATGCGGTCCAGCGATCCTGCATGAATAGGGCCCAGCTCAGGCGCTTGCGAACGTTGCGCTCCCATTGCGGAATAGTCCAGTTACTGGCATCAAGGTGAAGCCCAAGACATTGGCCGATGGCAAGCGCCTGGCAAGTGAGACCCCATTGGAACGTGTGGTCGGGGTTGATGGGGTCCTCGGGCTGACACTGCAGAAGAAGAAGAGCGGCCTGTATGGAACTGAGCTTTGGACGGTGATAGGACGCTGGAATAGCACTCCGAAGCATCCTCCGCAAGAGGCCAGCGTCGGGGGGGCTCCTAATCGAGAGCTCGGGGTCGTAGGTCCACCAACGGATGGCGGATAGATAGACTGCCCCGAGAAGTGCGGCGGGGATGCGGCGGTAAGACTGGCTATAGGCAAGGGTGAAGGGGTCCTTGGAGAGGATGGGATAGCACGGCTGTACGTGTCTCCAGAAGAGCTCAACGAGACTCGGGCCGTGGGGGCGTACGCACGTCTCGATGGCGTCAACCTGAGCAAAGGTCGGGTCACCCTCGACGGCCTTTTCATCGCGGGCCATGTGAAATGTCAAGGGATACTCCTGACCGTCGTCTCGCTCGAGCACCTGTCGAATAGAGTGCGTGTCGAGGCTAAACTCGTGAGTTTGGGGGTCATATGGACGGTGGCGCATTAGTATAGGCTCCATGTCGCTTCCAAGGCCGTACAGCTCGGCGAAGCGCGTAGACGAGCATCCCATAGTCCGGTCAAACGGACCCAGCTCCGGGACCATGACCGAGGGCGGAGCAAGAGGAAGGCCGCTATCAGCAGAGGCGCGCGTCTCGGCCGGAGAGAGAAATGCCTGGACCGACGGCACCGAGTGGACAGATTGGACGTCGTCCCGCGACTCTTTACGGCTCTGTTGGCTCATACTCTGTGCTGTGTTCTGGCTCTGGCTCTGGCTCTGGCTCTGGCTCTGGCTCTGGCTCTGGCTCTGGCTCTGAGCTGCATGACTTGGTAACTGACCCTGAAGCTGTCCCGATACATCTTCTGGGCCGCCATCCTCTTGGACACTACTGCTCCCTTGGATGCTGCTCCCACTGGCGCTGGTTACCTGACGCTCCGGAGGATCGTGCTGAAAGGTGCAAGGAGTAGCTCTCAGCTGGCAGTGGACGCAGTCACCATCGCCGTCCTTTGTAACGCAGCGAGTCTTGCGCTTTCGACAGGCGTCACAGGGGCGAAGGCTTCGGCGCTGGCGCTTCCGGGCATTGTTCTGGTAATCCTGGGGGGTGATGATCTCCATTCGGTAGGGTGACGGTGATCTTGTCTGCTGTGTGAGGAGGGCAGAACAGAGGGGAGGAGTCCGAGTGAGGGAGTATATGGATACTTTGCCATGTCCTTCCAAGTAACTTGGAAGTTATGTTGTGTAGTGTAGTGTAGTTGCAGATGGGGTTTCTTCTGAGTTGGGAAAAAGAAGTACCCCCCGCTTCTTCTACTGTCCCTGTCTTAACTGACTGTGCCAGAGCAAGTCAAGTTGCTGGTCTTACGCAACGCGAGCCTATGGAAGCAACTACCGGCCACGATCTTTGTACCCTTTCTGCAATACGTTGGTTGGTTTGCCTGTCGGCCCTGGACAAGCTCCTCTTGGCATGAGGCAGTGTATGCAACGGTACGGTATATGAGGTAGATCAATCAGTCTAAAGTGGTCAGCCTCAAAGTCACGGCTCAGCTCGAGGCAAAGTTTCCTGACGCAGGCAACGCTGATTCATTCCTCTGAGATACAGTACAGTAGACACGAAGAGAGGGCAATAGGGCACGCGCCATTTAACAAGATGACGGTGGAGGCTGGCTGAGGCCATCTTCCTTCCCCCAGACGCAAGCCCAAGCACCAAGGGACGTGCTGCTCGTGTCGTATCCCTGTCTCGAGTGAAATAAAATGTTGGAGGGAACCTGGTCGACCTGTCTCTGCAGACGCTACAGTTAGAGTTGGGCCCGTCTCTTGTGTGGTCACCTTGTTAGTGCACATAGGCCTGCACCAAGACGCCATGGGTACGGCGCTGGCGTATACGTACCGCCATGGTTTGTCTAGGGGCATCTCACCTCACCGAGGTGGCTTTGGCTTGTGCGTGTCCGGCCCCGTGGGTTCGGGAGTTGGGGTAGGGCGGCGTAGTCCCGTAGCCGCCCAGTCTTGGCGGAGGGCGACCCTGAAAGTCGCTTCAGTTTTTTCTCATGATTATGACGTACAGTGCTCCTTGCTCTAGAGCGGATTAAACCGCCATGACCTCATCTTTGGAAATGTCTGTGTTCTGCGTTGATGGTAGGGCAGTTCCCGCGTGGCTGTTGCTGTACCGAGAGGGTGGGAGTATCTTCAGCCACTACCGAGTTATCGAATAGGAGTTGCACCGCAGGGCTTGCCGGCTCTCGATTTGTTGTCTTACACGTCTTGGTTTTCTTGGCTTTCTGCATGACTGAATGCAGTGATATCCAAGTATGCATAACCCTGTATGAGAAGAAGAAGAACAACAACAACAACAACAACGCATTCAAACATCTCCAGATTAATTAGCATCTTGTGTCAATTGAAACATCTCAATACTACCTCACCAACTCTGAAATGCGCATCATCTGCTAGCTTCGAATACCTAGCTACCTACGCTACAGTGCAGTGCCATGCACCTATGCACACCAGCAACTGGTGTCAAAGGTCCATGCATCAACAAACAATGTTATTCCCATGCACTAAAAGCATGGTAAATTGCCTGTCACACTTGGCAAGGCCATGAAACTCGCATCATTCTGACATTTCACGCTTATCCTTTTCCATTCCAGCAGTTTGCCTAGCCCTCGGGAAACAAGCTCTACCTCCAATCTAGGCCCTTCGGCGAACTTGACGAGATCTTCGGCATCTGCCAAAGTGCAACACAATCGATAAATTAGCTGCCATCAAGTCTTTCCTTCCCCAGGATCTTGACTGTCATTCCCTGCCTGTCAACCGTTACGCCACCCATGGTTGTAGTGGCAAGGTCCCCTGCTCATTCATTCAAGCCATTGTCCCAACTGCCGTTGAAACCTTACTTGGTGAGTGTAAGTAAATATGCGCCGTCGAGGCTGCGATTTAGAGTTGGCACAAGTGCCGATTCATGAGAAATGATAACAGGTTCAACACCAACAACAACGCCGCTTAGTTGGAGTCGCCACTCAGGCACAGCGACCTACTGGATAAAACTAGAAACTATACTGTAACTAGTCAAGTCACAACAGCTTGTTGCCAAGCAATTACGGGCTTTCGCATAAAGTACATCTCAGCGATCCTTGAGAATCATTGCACAGGCGTGAGCCTGCCTGCGTAAAACGGACAGGATGTACAGTAGCAGCACAGACCTCTAGCCCACATCTCTGTTGATCTCGGTTCGTCAGCCTCATTCAAAAGAACCCTGGAGGTAGAGCTAGCTAAGCTCGATATAGTTAGGTGAAGCCGTTTGGTCTGTCACATTAGCTGGTCGAGCAGCAAGGTTAGGTTCGCACAACGGTTTCTACAGTACAGTACGGAGGAAGGGCCGGAAA